>PKRV01000563.1:1437576-1622431 GCA_003709505.1 Hyphantria cunea
ATATATATATATATATATATATATATATGTGTACTTTTTGAGGAAACAAAAAGTGTGATACTCACGTCATCGTCATTGAACGCTTTCCATGAGCTATGAAGTACATGTGTATTGTGTATATATGTACATAGCCATTTACCTTCGTGCGTTTTCACTTCTATCGGCAGTCCCCACTGCCCCGTTTTTTTAAACTCATGTTTTGAGTTTTTCACACACAATTGAAGATACTGTATAGGATGTCTTAATTTTGACATTCATTTGGTGGATAAATTGAACCACGTTGCTTCTGATCCGCTCTTCGAATTCTATACAAAAAACTATTTGAAATCTCATTTAACCGTGCCGTTATGTTTAGCAAAATCACAAGAATAGAAAAGAATACTATTTCCAGCCATACTTGCTTCGGTAACAAATCTTGTAACATAATAATTCCAAAAATAGAGGAAGTTAAACCACGTATATTATTATGTTATAACTATTATATATTTTTGAATAAACTTTACAAGCGACAGGTAGGTCATTGGGTAAAACGTATAGTGTCTAGATATAGGCACTATTCCAGGTGGTACGCTCCATTGTCTTATATGACAGAAAGAGCTCGAATGTTGAATGCAAATGAATATTGAAGCAAAGTCATGAGGCTCTGCTGAGATATACCGTTATACTACACGTTCTCGATTCATAATAATGAAACTTACTTAAGATATTGACTGTCAAATAAGTACCTTATATTGAGTTATTCAAAATTGTTAATTAAACATCATAAGCAAAATAAAAATAAAGTTTATCGTTTTAAAAAGTATCAGGTACTTGTCACTTTTTAAATAAAGTTTTTAACGAAAACTAGAAGCGATGGCATGAAATGATGAGTGCAGATTCGTGTTGAATGAACAAATAGACAAAAGTAGGCGTGAACAACGCTTAGTCACTTTACGTTGGCGCCTGGCTACCATTCTGATACCGTAGTTTTATACTTCCAAGTATTTTCTTTTAACGTTTCTATAAATAGCGCCAGAAACATTATACAGTAAAAGCTGGTTTATTTCTTAAAGGATTTAACTTTCAGACAACTTGCATCTATTAAAAGGGTAAGTTTAAAAGTATTGCATTTAACAACTATATACCTCCGTGAACATATTAAGTTTGTATTGTTTTTCACATCTTTATATATATTAATCTTCTGTGCGTGTTTGTGTGACTATGTGACTAAACTCCTCCAATTAGGCTAAAACGATTTTAATAATTTTTTTATGTCTAATTCTGAGTATTCGAGAATGGTTTAGATTCACAAAATAAAAAGATATTGATTCGACCTGCGGAGTCATATCGTGGGTAACAACGCGGGGCTCATCCACTTTTTTATATAATTTTACTATCTAAAACCGGTATTGTATAGGTTAAAGCACTAGTTGACTCTTAAGGCTAATGGAAGGAGTGGAAGAGAGACCATAGAGTAGGAACAGAAGCATTGGACGTAGACAAACAAGGTGAACGGATGACTGATAAGATCGCAACATGATTGCAGAGGAACTGGTCTAAGAAGGCTGGTATATACCTTTCAGCTAGCCTTCTTGGAACTCATAAAGAGGGAATTTATCTATAGCAGTGTACCTTCTAAGACTAAAATAATCGTAATAATCATACAAATTAATTCTTACTCGTTGATTTACAAGCAAATTGTAGAAAAAGGAATTGCATAACCCTTTTATGGATTCTACAAATATATTTTATATTTGTTGGTACGCATGTAGTATACAATAAATCAATCCTAGTATTACCAATTCGAACGTAGCTTTGCCTGTCTATTGTGCTTTCACGGCTAAACTGCTGCACCAATTACAATGAAATTTGGCATGGAGATATTTGGTTTTTAAGAAAAGACTTAGGCTACTTTTTAACGCGAAAACCTACATACATATGGGCGGAGCCTCGGACAAAAGCTAGTACTATATAAGTAGTCAACGTATAGTTCCAATCTTTTCATTTCTAAATTAAATATACTGTAACTGTAACAATATACTAGGAAACTAAGACTTCATCAAAAGCCTTTGCTCTTAGAAAAGGAAATATGCCTCGAGCATTTTGGTATAATACATTTTGTGTAGAGGTAGTTCTGAATCGTATGGCTAATTGGCTCCACTCTGGTGATGCCGTTGGTCTTGGAGTATTGCGTCTGCTATTGTTTACTAAAAATGTTTTTTTTTATGGAGATGAAAATAATGAATGTGAAGTAACATAGTATATATTCGCTATTAGATTGGTTTTTTGCTTTCGAAGTTATAATCTATGGAGCTAATTTTGTAGGTAAAATACATGTACAAATAAAAATGAATAATATTAAGATAGACTATATTTTGCGAATTTTAGATTATAGAGACAGTTTCAAGCATTGTATTTTATATATAATAGCTGTCAAAATGTATCTACTCAACCCTATGGGAAACACAAGTAGAATTCAATAGGTCATCACAATCCTCATTGTGAGTGTCTTTATTTGCAGTTTTTGTTGTTATATACACTTTTATACATAATTACAGTAGGGTATAGGAGAACAGAGTATAAAGTATAAATGAAATAAATGATAACCTCAAACTTTCGTACATTTCTATTAGTTAATTTGTCGTATTAGGAATATTTAATTTTCACATGCATATACATATATATATATATATATATATATATATATATATATATATATATATTATTGATATTTTTTTATGTAAAAGAGGATAATAATCGTTTACAAACGGCCACATATACAAATGCCCACATATACAAACGGCCACGAATACAAACGGACTATTACAAACACTCGATATCAGTGATAAAACACTTCATAATAGCAATAAAAATTCTGCTGCTTAGGGCATGTTTCCTTTTTGACATATATACGTCGGTTTGTTCGAACGTAGCGGTTAGATCGAATTGCCAATATCAATTACAATCCGTCCAGCGTTGCATAAAGGTCTCTTTTGGGGGTCACGTTTAACCAAAATGTATGATACGTGAGAGGAATATTCCTTTAGGTAATACGATTAACTTTATATGACACACCGCAGAACCAATGATCTTCGTACGCGACTTATGAATGAATTATTTGATACTTTCGACTTTATTATAATTCTCGTTGCCGTGTCTCTGAGGTGAATAACAAATTAATATGAAAGGTTAAGTATTCGTTGGACGAAAATACTTTCTTTTTTAATAAAACCTTATTTTTAAATTTATTTTAAATAGTTTTTTATGTAAAAATAAATTAAATCATTTTTTTAACAATTATCACGCACGAGGAATATTACTGTGCAGCGGGGGACTTTATAAAATAAAGAAATCTTAAACTTAGAACAGCAATTTGTAGATCGCTCAAAGTTTGAATCTATAACACTCAGCGTAGTAGAATGCGTCGAGGTAATCGCTTACCATCTATATCTAAGCCAGAGTTTATTCAAATGCATTCACTGATTAAGGAGTGATTGATTAGAAACCAACTTCGATACGAGAAAGAGAGTTGTAACGTCTCAGACGCAATGAAATACAATTTAAAACGTATAATGAATAAAAACATAAAAGAGATTTATATACTGGCTTTATAATTTTGTAACGTTGATTAATGAGTTCTTCCAGAGGTGTTCGAAGTAGATAAAACAAAGTGCTTATAACAGGGCTGGAAAAATATTTTTACTGGATTTTTACGACCATAGGAATAATAAAACGGCAATTACTTTTAGGCACGAGAAACTGTGTTCCTTAATCAGTATTTGTTGATTTAGACTTCAGTGTAATACGCGTGTAGTGCACACGCACATTGAAAAAAATATATTTAGATCTTTACATATTGTTTTCTTAAGAGGGGATATTTAAAACAAAATCAATTGTATGCAAGTAAGTATAGCAATATTACTTATTGACTGATATCTTTAGCAAATATGCGAGAGGCATTCATATTAATAAAAATGTATAAAGTTTTAAGTTTAGTCTCAAGACGTGCAGTCGTGTCAGCACGAGTTGGGATGAAAACGGTCGAAAAGTGGTGTAGCTTCTCCGAGATCATCATCCTCATTTTAATCAACAAAACTTTAAAACTTAATAAAATACCTAATCACTTTTTGACTAAGTTGACACCATCTTTGATCACTAAACTTTTTTCTACTAGCAACTTGAGCCGTTCTTAATTAAAACAAATTTTATTCAAAGCAAACTGACAATAATAAATTGATTGCTACTTAAATGAATTAATAGGAAACCGCTGGCACGGAGTTTTCGCGGTGCCATTTTGACGAGGGTCACACGCTTTGAACGCTATTCAATCACTCTTGGCTATTCCACACAGCTTTTTTACTAACCCTCTAATAGTTAATGGGATAATGAAAGCTACTCCAGATTGATCACCCAATTTTATAGGATTAAAGGATTCTAGCCTACTTTTGGACTTTTCAATATATTTTTTTTCCCTGGAACAAATAGACATAATTTCATATCTATGATTTGAAAAAAAAACATTAATAATAAATAATTAATATATATCAGTTGAAACTTATTGTTAGTTGTATTGCTTTAATCCACTTAATTTCTGTAACTAGTGTTCAAGGTATTGAAAATTCTTAGGAATATTTGGCGTTTGCAAATTTGACTCAAGAAATATGGTTTTGGAAATTCCCAAAATTAAAACTACAGATTTTTTTCCAAAGCTTTCTTATCTTTCAACATGACTATTCAGTAAAATATTTAGTATTAAATAGCCTTAAAGATTAATTGCAATCTCTTAAAAGCTCATTGCAAGCAATGCTTCAAATTAAAACATTGTTAATATTATGCTATACCTACTAGGGTAAGGTAATTCATAGGTACTTTAGCCCAAGTTATTATGACGGTGTGGCATAAACGTGATTAAGAGCCGACGATGGGTTAAGTACTCCTTTCGCCTGTACTTCATAATATATTCAAAATCTTTTGTAATAAAATCTGTGTAATTTTTAGAATACCATATCATTAAGTAAATACATATAAAAGTGAATATGTTCAGACTTGTTTTTTCATTGTTCAGACATTTTTAACACACAACGCCATCTAGTCCCAAACTAAGCAGAGCTTATACTATGGGTACTAGATAACTAATATTAATACTTATATACTTTTTTTTTGTAAATACATACATATTATACATAGAAAACACCCAAATTCCGAAACAAATATTTGCAGATCATACAAAGTTTTGGTCCGATTCAGGATTCGAATCCGAGACCTCTTGCACAGCAGTTGCATTCGCTACCACTACGCCACAGAGGCAGTAAAATAGTATATAGTAGAATAAGTCGTAGTTTCTCGACTTTATACTGATAATTTCAAACAGCGCTATTATCAAAGTCAACTTCGAAAATATCTTCATAATAACGTTGAAAGTGGCATGAAAAACTATTCATTAATAAATTTCAGAATTTTTAATAAATTGTAAAAAAAGTTTTATAATATGTAATTTTTTGTATAGAATGACTGCCTCTGTAGCACAGTGGTAGCGAATGCGACTGTTGTGCAAGAGGTCTCGGGTTCGATTCCGGAGTCGGGCCAAATGTTTGTATGATCTGCAAATATTTGTTTCGGAGTTTGGGTGTTTTCTATGTATAATATGTATGTATTTACAAAAAAAAAGTATATAAGTATTAATATCAGTTATCTAGTACCCATAGTACAAGCTCTGCTTAGCTTGGGACTAGATGGCGTTGTGTGTTAAAATGTGTGAACATATTTATTTATTTTTTGTGTAGAATTATGGGCAAACGAGCAGACGTATCGCCCGACGGTAAGCGTATGCCGCCGTCCATGGATACCCGCAACACCAGAGCGTCACAAGCTTGTTGCTGACCTTTGGAGGATGGGGGGATTGATGGGGGGGGTGTTGGCGTGTGGGCCTCCGGTATCATCACTCACTCGGGGAAATACAACCCAAGCGATATTCTACACCGGTTTTCTGTGAGGCCGTGGTATCACTCCGTTCGAGCCGGCCCATTCATGCCGAAGCGTAACTCTCCCACGGTACATATTACGTATTTATATCATTACGTAGGTTCAATATCTTAATATTTTTTGAAAAATGTTGAGAAGTTGCTAAGTCGATTATTTAGCCAGCTGTTCACGCGATGTTCAATTTTAAAAGCACACATTTTTGTTAAAACAAGGGGTCCTCTAAAAGCTGCGTATGTCTGTCCGCTGCGTAGTCGATGTGATGAACTTTGAAGGAAAACTATAATGGCTTGGATAACTTTTTTAGTTCAGGAGTTCTAGAGATCTAACTTGTAAAATGCACTTACTTAGAAAATAATTAAACATGTAAAATATTAAAATGAAAATAAAATAAGTAAAAAACTATATTCAATGCCAAAAACTATATGCAATCTGACACATACTTTTTATTATTTATTATTGTATTTAAAAAAATAAAACCTGACATATTTGTACTTCCAGAATTAAGAATAGCATAACTCATAACATTATCATACAATACGTGATTTTTAACTAATATCGACCATAACTTTCTTTCTTTTAAGAGTCATTCTGTAGGACTACACTCCTAGAATAGACTCAAGCGCCAAATGGTTAACCGCCTTTCGTTAAGTCTAGTTGCACATAAATCTGGCGCTAGAGCCTGCTTTGTTTAATAGACTATTGACTGCCTAAAAGTACCATTAAGTGTACTTATGAGTGTAAAGATACACAAAGCGACTATATGTTAAATATTTAAACAGAGGTTTCGGTCGTGTTACATTGTGTATAATAAATGAAGGAGCTAAACGTACCGCTTACAAGAGTAAAGCCTCTATTAAAGGATGGGTTATGAGAGCTGGAAAACATTATATTTGGACTTTGAAAATGTAGTATTAGCTATTGCCTGAAGCAACACTCGCTTGATGATTTCGAGTTTAATAATGAACTTTAAACTCGATAAAACCGATCATCCTTTATTTAACTCTCTTAAGGGTTAAATCTATTTAGATCCAAATATATCACCGAAATGTATGTACTTGAATAATTTCAGATCGACTGCTTAAAATTGAATAATTCTATTTTAATATGTCAAGACATGTTTGTACAGAAGAAAATTTTTAGAAAACGAAAGAGTTGTGGCGTATCGAAGGAGGTGGGTTATATTTTTTTAGATCGCGACTGTACACTAACAGGTACTAAATCAATTTTCGGAAAAAAGAATATAAAAAAAAATGGCGATACTAAGTTCAAACGGTCAGCTCTCTATATAGAAATAAATAAAGTTGGATTGTTTGTTTACGCTTTTAAAATAACCGCTTTTCCTAAATGTATAATAATATGTATTTGCAGATCATGTTAATTTCATCCAATCTGAGACCTCAATTTCATCCTATGTTCTTCAGTCATCTGGTACGGGTGGTATGATTTACTAAGATTTAAAATAATTATTGCTCGAGTAGTCATGTTAATGTGAACTGTAATCAAAATACATTAAATTTATTAAAAATATTCTTTGGACTTTAGATACAAAATTTCTTGAAATTATTTCGGTTTGAATGTTCAAGCAACAATATAAATAACTTCTTAGAAATAGGCTGTTTTGAGTGGCCAGACGCGTATTCTCCGACTAGGAATGAAAAGCTATTTAAATTCTGTATGATTTTTACCCGACTACGAAAGAAGGCCAGTTATGTTTTTCTAGTGTAAGTGTGTATGTTACCAACCCAAACGCTTTGTCGTATTTTTATGTAAGTGTTGTCAATAGATTCGTTTTAGTCGTGAACGGGTGACACGGGTTCATAAAAATAAAAAAAAATAAAAAAATTATACGCAGTCGTGTTTTTTTTTACTTGTTGAATATGAAACAGAGTATGTGAAACAAATAGCTAATATTCAAGTATCATATTAAATTTGTTAGTTAAGTTAATAAACTGTGATCAAGAACATCAAATGTACAGTAAGGGGCATCAAGTTTCTACTTAATTATAGACTGGGGAAACACGTGCCTATTTGGAGGGTTGGATCGTTAGAATTCTATAGAAACAAGGAAGGGATTGTTAGAAACTTTTGGTACTATAAATGCACTAGCGACCCTTTGAAATTCGAAGGATGCCTCTACTGTAAAATACATATTTATATTATTTTAATTTATACATATATATCTTCCTCTGGAATCACTTCCATTTATTTTTGAAAACTCAAAAATCGCGGGAGTTCCACGCTTCGGCACGAATGAGCTGGCTCTACCGGAGTTATACACCTATTTTACAGAAAACCGGTGTGAAAAAGCACTTGCGCTGTGTATCACCGATTGAGTGAGTATACCGGAGGCCCATACCCTGGTATTTTACCACTGCTGCCACGAGGCAGTTAACCTTAAATAATGATAATATTAATCTACTTCTAACCCATGGAGTTTGTTAACAAATGTACAAGTAGCAGGTTTATTAATATACGTGAATGTAGTTGAAAAGATACCAGTTTAAAATATTAAAAAAAAAACCATAAATAAAAAATACAAACTAATGAGTTTAGTTATTTTTTTACTATAAAATGATTTTTTTATGTTATAGGTGGCAAACAAGCAGACGTTGATGGTAGCACCAGAGGCGTCACAAGTGCGTTGCCGGCCTTTTAAAAAGGAGTACGCTCTTGTCTTCAAGGTTTAAAGGTCATATTGGTGCGGGAATGCCGCAGGCGACAATTCATTCCACAATTTTGTTGTGCGAGGCAGAAAGTTCCTTGAAAAGCGCACAGTTGTGGACTGCCAACCATCTAGATGATGAGGATGAAATTTCTGTCGCGAAGGACGATGGCGAAAAGAGGCAGCAGGAATCAGCCCCGACATTTCCTCGGAGCACTCCCCATGGTAAATGCGGTAAAAGATGCACAGCACACAAGCAACATCTCTACACAGCGCCAATGAGTCTGGCCGATTTGAAACTTCTTGGGAATCGACGATTCGAGTCGCTCTCCGCTGGATGCCTTCTCCGTTCAAAGGGAGGAGCTGGTATTGGGGTACCTCCGCCCAAAGATGGGGACAATATTCCATATGAGGCCGAACCTGCGCCTTATAAAGCAAAATGCGGTGGTCTGGAGTGAAATACTGTCTCGAGCTGTTGAGTATACCGAGCTACTTTGAGGTCAATTTGGCTTTACCCTCCAAATGGTCGCGAACCTGGACTTCGCTCGATATTTCGACACCAAATATTCCAATATTGGGTGAGGCAGATATGACCCACGGCAGTTTTTTGTTATTTTTGAAGGTAAAATTTATTTAAATGAACTTCATGAAACTCTACTGAATGAAGGTCAACTTCGAGAAGGTTCGGAAATTAAAGACTGGTTCTATATAATCGGTAATCGTGTATAATGAATAAAGACAGTACAATGATGCTTGCTGCTCTCAGGTACAAAAATAAAACACAACTATTTACCAATTTTAGTGAAGGTAACGAAACAATGGCGCGATGTAATTCGATCTTGACGCCATCTATCGAGGGCCAATGTATTTTTTTGAATTTAATAAGGTTATCTAATGATGTTAGCGCTACGGTTTCGTGGGCTTACAAATACGTGAACACCTACTTT
The DNA here is from genome assembly GCA_003709505.1 of Hyphantria cunea. NCBI lineage: Eukaryota > Metazoa > Arthropoda > Insecta > Lepidoptera > Erebidae > Hyphantria > Hyphantria cunea. The sequence goes on from PKRV01000563.1 coordinate 1,447,147, forward strand.
CTCGACATCTACCTATCTTTTCAAGTAAGGCTTAGTTTGCAAAGAGTATTTCAACATAATGATTAGCCGGTTAGATTATTTGAACGTCTTAAATGACTAAAAGTTCTCTTTGTTAAGTACTGAGACTAAGTTTAGGCCATTGTCAAAGTATTTACCGAAAGTGGTAGATATGAGATTCTTTTTTTGACTTAAAGTTAAAACATTCTAAATAGGTAATGTTACTTAGCCAGTTTTATTTGTTATGAATCGTGTAAACACTCTTTTCCCAAAAAATAAATATAAGCTGTTTACATACTTTAAACTTTTTGTGTATAAATATAATTGAGACCACCTATAAGAGATTCCTTAGTAAAATTATCGTAAGATTAGCTTTTTTGAGTGCTTTTTATTGATGTTGATATTTTTTGGGAGTCTTACAGTAACATTATCTTTTACAGATAATTTTATAAGTCAGATTTTACAGCTACAAGATGCCAACATTTCCTAAGACTAACTCTGAGAAGAAATAATGGAACGGACTCCAGCGGTGTCTTATAGGTTCGTTAGGATTGATTATTAGTTATTTATAGAACTGTTCTATAATAAAGTGTTTATATCATCATATGAGTGTTTTGATACCTAAATACGTACAATTGCTTGCATACAAGACTTTATGTACAACCATGTACACTGCTATAAGAACTCTATGGAAATTCATGGAAAATTTAATTGCTGAATATCTAATATAAACAAACTATGTATAGGTAATAACCGACTTATTTGTTGTAATAATTATTTCATTTAGTTAGGTTAAAGCGTTTTCGATTTCTTCTCTGTATAGCCTTCTGCTTTACGTTGACAATGCAATTATCCATAAAATGATTTATACTCAGCGTACTTTTGAGCATTGAATAGATGGTCAATGGCGATGAAAATTTCTATATTTATGATAAAACTTTTTAAAATATGCTTAAAGCACATGTTTAGACTTTGATGTACGAATAATGATAATAATAATAATTACCAATTCATTAAATTTTGGTACGCTTTTTCATATTGTTTTCTCGACTTTTCTGGTAATAATTGTTACAAATTGCCTTTGCTGCATTAAAAATATCTGGTGATGCTTTTTATAGTTTATATCACTCATTTTTGTAAACAAGAAAGTGATAAATTGTACTTGTACTATTAATAACGAACAAAAATGGCGAGATACGACGTGAATTCGAATTACAGTTCTTTTTTAAAAATGGCGCTGTGGTCGTGAATGGCACGTGCCTGACAATGTTCTTTTTTGAAAAAGGAGTTTAATTTTAAAATTGAATACAACGAGCGTTTTCACATTATACGATATCGGATAAAATGTATGTATGTATCAGCCCCGATATCCAAAATCAGGCCGGACAATATGTAAGACAGATACATATTTCATACATTTTACTTCCTCCGATATCGCGTCGGTGCACGATACCGATATCGGAACGTATAATGTGAAAACGCTGTAACACTTGTTTGGATGATTAAGTTAACTATGATATAAGATGTTTTGATGTTAGCAATAAGCTAGCTGTTTCGTGAATTTATATAGAGGATTTATAGCATGGGTGTAGGTCGAAGTCAGACTTACTTATGTTTCAAATTGAGGTAAGATACATTTTCAAAATGGTACGTACCGTAGAAAGGGGTTATTTTGAATCGCGGGGTGACTTTGATAAAAGCTTCGTACATATATAATAGTAACCAAATCGATATTTAGATTCTTGTTCCTTTTTCGCTTGCATAGTAAAGAAAAAAATATATTTTATTCTAAAACTGATTAAAGCCACTGGGGCGACTTCCACATACAGCAGCAACTAAAACATATGACAACGCCATCTACCGAAGATACACTGAACTACGGTGTACGAAGAAGCTGCCAATCCTGGATCGCGCAATAGAAGTTCTCGCGCCAATTAACATATAAACAACTTCCCAACATCAACCGTTTGGCAGTGGCCCGCCAGGCATGATCCCCTCGCCTGGTTGGAGGATCCTCCCTTTGTGTTGGAGGGACATTTGGCCCGTTCCTCCACAGTGGTGACCCCGACGTGATTGAAAGCAGCCTTCGTAGGAGCAGATCCCAGATCCCACAGCAAGTCTCTGCCAGCCAGCAACCTCGGCCTCGACAAGGATACACCACACGCAGGTTGCCACCGCTCCAGCCTGGTAACCGCTACGGCCCCATCAGCGTCTAAGCACAGCACATTGCACCTGCGGTCCACGTAAGCAGAGCACCTCTCTCCCATCTGACCCGCCAGGCATGATCAACTCGACTGGTCGGAGGATCCTTCCTTTGTGTTGAAGGGACATGACACCCGTTTTTCCACAGCCAACCCATTCTACGGTATAGATCTTTTCACCTTAAATACTTCACGATAATAAAACGCAAAGATTTATTTAGCAGATTACAAAGATTATATCATTATATTAATAGCTGCCATAATAATGAACGACAACAAGGCTTTATTTAGTTATATAATAACAGATAATATTAAATATCAAAGACTTTAACCGAACGAGCCGTGGGCGGTAAATCTATTCTTTAATTAAACGTTTATGAAGCGAAAGCTTGACAATATAACATTATTCGGCTGACATTCACAATTATCGGTTTATGAACGTTTATTAATAAAGTGTTGATAAGGTGTAAGGTACGTGTCATCGTAAACAAACGTGTAGCTGTCAGAATTTCTATTTTAAACACATTCGTAACATGTAAAAAACTTACTTCATTCTATCTATAGTCAGGATATTTCTGATTACCTGGAATCTTGACGTCATATCGAAATAAATTAGCACCTATGCGTTATATGTATAAAAATACTTATCGTCAGTCTACTAACTACTACTAACGGTTACTTTTTTACTGTTAATATTTAATATTTAGAAAATAAGCGTCCGAGCTATTTTCTTTGGATATGTGCGTCAAGAAGACCATGCATTTAATTTATAAACTGCGGATGGAGTCATCCGTATTATCTAAAATGTATGCATATAATGCATGTCATATAACGTATTTGCACGTAGTCAAAGTTTTTGAAATAATTACTTAAAGAAATAAAAGTACTTAGGAAAAAGCAACTTTTCAGAAAATATAATGAAATTCAGGAAGCACAACAAGTTTTCTTCGCAGCGTAATATTGCAGTACACACCTAATTGGCATGCAACGCTTATCTTTTTACGGCTTCTGCACTCGTAAAATGCAGTAAAGAAAGTAAAGAGCATTTGCTTATGTATTTTACCAACGGATATATAAAACTAGACACACCGTTTGTTATACACAATATTTGCACAACTCTATAATGAATATTTACAAGCACATATATTTTTTACGAATACTGCATTGTTTTTAGAACTAACAACGCTCCAGTTGCCAGTACAGTATTTTATGATTTTTATGAACTCATTTCAGCAGCGGTAATCCGTCTAACCAACCGTCTGAAAACATAAGATTCTGTTAGGCCACAAGACCTTTTAATATTGTTGGAATTGTGTAGCTTTGCTATATTTCTGTTTCTGTTAATAAACGGAGGATACACACAACATTGTGGAACAATGTGTTCCAGAATTTCTAACTGAATTCAACAAAAGTATTATCGCTGGATATTTTTTATACGGTTTAACTTTCTTTTGAGTATTACAGTGAGGATTTTTCCAGATAAATATTGTTAATTTGCAAATATCTTTTAGTAAAGTAAAGGGCTGAAGTAGAAGCCTTACATCGTTTCTACTTCAGAGCTAATTATATTGCAATCTGTGGCCTTCGTCTCAACGCCACGCCGCTCTCGTAGACTTCATTTCTGCTCGGATTTTAATTAACATTCTTGGATAAACATATCTATGTATAGGTAAATATTCGTAAGAATAGGTTAGACAGTTCTTAGTTAGTCTTACCTGATATTTGTAATTGGTAAATTTGTGGATGGACTCAATAGACTTTGATACTGGCTTGTTTTTTAGGCGAACCTTATTATTAGTGACTAGATTACTGTAAATTGAAAAGTAACAAGTGTGTCACCTTTGAGACCTACCTAACATTAAGAGGGTATTAGACTGCGAAAACCACACTCACTCGGTGAAAACCATCGAGAGTACTACATAACAACTATTTAATTTCAGATTATAATAACACACCGGTGGAGCCTTCTATATGCGTTCTTCAGGTATGGCTATGTGCGTTTTCAATGAAATAAAACATAGTTTCTGTGTATTGTTAGGTAGACGATGGATATTGTAAGGTAATCGTTGTATATTTATTGAATTCATTCGCGTTAGCTCGCACGTACATTAGCCACGCCTCTTTATGCTTTTTCCCGCATTAGAATCCTCCTCTATATCCTCTATAGTATAGTATGTATAGTATATATAAGGCCATTACTCACGGACCCACATACACTACAAACATGATTAAAGTACCTAATCTCGTCTTAATCAAATATAATAGTCTGTCACAGTATTGATCCGCTTCTATGCTATATATGTAGTAAGTTGAATTAGGTGGAGCAACTTTGATAACTCTTTATGTAAGTTTCACAATGCGGGCCTCCTTAGCCTTCAGTTCAGGTACTTTGAGTAAGAAACCATATTCATGACTCAAACTCAAGTCGAAAATACGGTATGTTTATATTTGGTAAAATTAAATACTTGTATTTAAGTTGTGGTTATGTATTGTGAGAGTATCGGAAATTTTGTTGAATGTTCCCGAACTATGTAAGTGTTGAGAAATTTTCTTCTCGAAGTATTTCGGGAAGTTGTTTATTTGTAGTACTTTCTCACGACTGATTTTCTTGTGCGAATTATTCTTCTTCTTTGGATGAGATGGCGACCACCCGGATCAGCTAGTTCGGCCAATGTCGAGTATTTAAAGTCTTCAATTCTAAGTTTTCGAGTTTCAAGTCTTCGTCGTTATGAAATTAATGTTAAAAAATTAAAAAAGTGCGGATGACATGAAATGGGGACCCTCTTTCGAAAAAACAAAAAACGATCTCCAACATTTCATTTTATTATTTTGCAACTTTGTGACATTTCAATTTGACTGATTGACATTTATTTAGTCATAGGTTAATTTAACATTTCTTTTTCTTTATATAATCATTCACTGACCAATTGTATCTTTGACTTTTCTTAATAATATATACTAAATGACTAGGTCAGAGTTTGTGTCTCTATGTTTATACTTAATTTATCTGAAATTTAATTGTCGTTTTAAGGCAAAACATGACGTACGTTTGATAATTTTGAATGCAGGTGCACGACTTTATTTAAAACACTCGTAAACTCCATGCTCTACAATTTTGTCTCTGGAATCTGCTGTTTACGATGAAGTTTTTATTTTGTATTTAATTGTAATGGAGCAGTACTGTGAAAAAAATAATTGAAATGTGAACCTTGTGATGGTGAGCGTTTATGTGTTTACATCGGTACGTTACGTAAAAATATGAAGTACATTGCGTAATAGTATTAGACTTTTAGACTAACGTTTAAAAAAATGTCTAAAAGTAAAAATCTTTAAACTAATATTTTAATGATATGTGCCGCCATTTTTTACCTCCTAACAGTAATTTAGTTTAGTACATTACCTTTTCTAAGTAAATTTTTAGTTCAGGGTAGTAGACTAGTAATGGAATTTGTTTATGGAAATTGGACTATTGTTGCTAAATATAATTGGAATTTCAAAAAAGTATTGTTCGGGAGGTATTAAAGAGAATAAAAATAAGCATTTTAATAATTGCTAACTTGATTGCTAAATCATTTTTAACAATATTTTGTATAATATTAAGACATCTTGTGAATTAAATACATTTAGAAGCTTTTTTTTTCTGTGACATACTCATACAGTAATATTCAAATGTTCATAGTCCATTATACTAATGAAAATAAATGTTGTTAGATAAAGTTGAGGTTTTTGATTAAGTGAATGAAGTAGATTGCTTTGAGCAGACACGAACCATATTCATTGTCGAAAACAAATGATATATTATCTTTGAATTTTATTGGTATTTTAATCTTAAACAAAGTTATACGTACAAATAAATTAAATTGAAGTGACTGTTTGAAATATCAACATATCTGATTTTCAGTAAAAGGACCATATACGGCACTTACATTAAATAACGATTCCTTAAAAACTTTGTCTGTCTGTCTACCTGTCGGTTTTTTTTTATGGTATAACTGGCTAACGAGCAGACGTATCGCCTAATGGTAAACGATTACCGCCGCCCATGGACACCTGTAACACCAGAGGTGTCACAAGTGCGTTCCCGGCCTTTGGGGGATGGGGAGGGAGATAGGGGGAGGGATTGGGATATGGGCCTACGGTATCCTCACTCACTCAGCGCACGCGCTGTTTCACACCGGTTTTCTGTGAGGCCGTGGTATCACTCCGGTCGGGCTGGCCCATCAAGCCGAAGCATGGCTCTCCCACGGTAAGTTTCACGTCAGGTTAAGCTAATCTCTGGAATTCAATCAATGAAGGTCATATTTGATGGTACTTTTACTGGCTGATAACTGAAGATATAATGAGTAACTTATTTTAGACTAGTTTCTTTCCGCGGCGTGCTTAGCGGGACTCTACTAGTAACTTAATATATCTTATAATTTGTCTTCACTAATCAAAGATAAAGTGCTATTTATATTTTGTTTAAGTTAATAAGTATTTAAACAATCTCTTATAAAGCCTACTAACAGTTCGTATGCTTCACGCGTATTGTTAAAATATTAACAATTTTAGATGAGATGAATGAGAATTAGTACCAAGCGTGGTTACACACGAATTTTAACAGCACAATATACTCAAACTAAAAAAAGATTTTTACCGTGGGAGAGCCACGCTTCGGCATGCATGGGCCCGCTCGACCGGAGTGATACCACGGCCTCACAGGAAACCGGCGTGAAACGGCGCCTGTGCTGTGTTTCACCGAGTGAGTTAGGATACCGGAGGCCCATAATCCAACCCTTCATCCCCTCCCCATCCCCCAAGGCCAGCAACGCGCTTATGACGCCTCTTGTGTTACGGGTGTCCATGGGCGGCGGTAATCGCTTACCATCAGGCGATACGTTTGCTCGTTTGCCCCCTATTCCATAAAAAAATGTGCTTGCAGAATTTTACATTTGCGGAATAGAATGAGATAGGAAAAATAAATTAGAGACAGCTATAATCCCTGAAAACACTCTTTTAAAAGACGAGACGGATTATTTTTATGTGTCTCCGAGTTACACGCAATACTGAGCAGTAAATATGCACGACAAACAAAATAACTATACCTTAACCTTTAAGAAGATTATGTAAGGAACTTCTTTATGACAGTTTGTATGAATAATTTATTTCGACAGTCACACCCTATATCGATTGCGAAGATGATATATTTTATTAAAAGCTTACAGGATAACCACAGAAAAGCCTTTTTGTTCTGTAACAATAACAGCATTAATCGCCAGTATAATATATACTAGCAATTATGCATTGGTTATTTCAATATTGCATATGCTTCATAGTAAGAATAGCTAGCTGTAACCACAACGGAAAATGGATCAAGACAATCTTTGAAGTTGAAACAATCTTTAGGGCGATAAAGCTTATCTTATGATGTTTCTCGAGAGTTAAAGTTTTTTTAAATATTTTGGACATCTAACACACAAGGTCATCTAGTGCTAAACTAAGCAGAGCTTGTGTTATGGGTACTATACAACTGATATGAATACATAAGTCCCTTTTTTGTAAAAACGTACATATTATACATAGATACCCAAACTCCGAAACAAATATTTGCGGAGCATACAAAAATTTGGTTCGACCCAGGTTTCGAACCCGAGACCTAATAGAAAGTAGTCGCTTACGCTACCACTGCATCACCGAGGCAATCGAATGTCAAAAGTCTAATAAAAAGAAATCAAAGTTTATGCCAAATTTTATTACAATCGATGTATCGGCCTAGCCGTGAAAGGCTAACACAGAAACAGAGTTACTTTCGGATTTATAATAATACTATAGATAATTATAGCATAAAATATATATATATATATTTGGTATACTGAAATGCCTACACATGAGTAATGAGAACGATATTCTAGTATAATATTATGTATTTTCATTTCTAATGGAATAAAGTGCCGACCTTTATGAATTTTAACAACGCTCCCAAGCTTGATGTTTTTATAATAGCAACCCATTTAATAGTCTTTTAATGTTTGTTATTTGAGAATCATAAAGGTTTAATGAAAATTTTGGGCTCGAAGGGATTTTTAGAACGTTAACTATATAAAGTTATTATCTTGTTAAAGTTAACAGTCTAATTTTGATTAGTTTTACTATAATGTAAAAAAATTAAACTCTCATCATTTTCGGTACTACTTGGTATTGTATTCCTTCTTAGTCGACTCTTTCGTTCTACCTTAAAAAAAATATGTTCTTAAATTTATATTGTTACATAACTATACTACAATATTATAAACGGGTAAACTTTCTAACTTCGTTTGTATGGTTGTAGTGGGTAATCTTCGGAAGTACTGATCCGATCCTGAAAATTCTTTTACGAACAGAAAGCTACACTATTTTGGAGTGACATAGGCCATATATTATTAAGATAGAGCAAAGCATTTTGGTAAAAATAATAGTTTGTAAATCAAATTAAAGGAAAGCGGACGGTTAACGCCCAATGATGTGTACACAGGTCGGCTAGTATCATCTATATACTTGTTTATAGGAAAGGGGGCTTTACCGAAAGAGTTATGCAAATTATAGTTAGTAAAATGTGCGTATTTATTTGCGATTGAGTTTGATTACAAATACAAGTATAGATTGATTAAGATTATTACCAGAGGTTTTCTATTATATATAATTCTCATGTCACGTTATTGCTCCTGGTGAACTCCGATTCGAACAGAATCAAACTGATTATAACGTTACTTTTAAAATTTGTTTTTATAGTACTTAAGATAGGATAGTTAATATCACGCTTAGACCAAAAGAAGCTAAGCATTATTGAAAAGACATGCAGACGAAGGACCAGCAAGTAGCCTTTGTATAACTAAAGCTATATGGTAGTGTTCTAACATTTAGTGGTTCAACGGTGGATTGAGTATATGTGGGCTGGACTCGTACAATTCAGGAGCCGTGTCTAGTTTACAGATTGGCAAGTTCCTTCGAATCTTTAGTTTCCTGGGGACACAGTAGTTACGATATCTTTATAACTATTGTATACCAGGCTTAAGCGCCCTAGTCTGGGGAGAATCCTTGATATCTATTAGACAGATCCACCTCTGTAAGAGAGTGCATGCAATTAAAAGTATTACAATAAAACAATTACCTGATAAAGCTTTTATTATCGTCTCTATATTTACATATATACATATGTATGTCTTATTTCCATTTCGTTATAAAATAATTCCCAGCGTGCTTATTTCCATCTCGTTTATATCGTTACAGTAATGGCGTACACATTGCGTACAAGCGCGCACAACGATATTAGCGTTAAAGATTATGGCCGCTATTGTTTATCGTTTGTTTTTTTTACTAAAATTGTGTAATCCATCTTAACAAAACACTGTAGAATGTTTTTTCTTAAATGCTAGTGTTATTTAATTAAGTCTTATGATTACTATGCCTATCATTTTTAAAATATCGTGCGATGACATTGTGTTCAAACTTATCCTTTTCTTGTCATAAAAAATTGACCTGTTCATTTTATCCTAACTAATTGTAGCCAAATACCTGTAAACCTCAAAACACATACATAACTAGAGCTTATCAGGCTTTCAATGCACTTTTTCACAAATCTTTTCCAAGTTTTCAAACCATTTTGTAGTATATTATAATCACGAGTAATTGTTTATAATGAAAATTCGTAAATATGAAAGTATTTTATACATATTAAATAATTTGAAATCGCCTGAGGTGCCCATTAGGCTGGTACATAATTTTTGATGCTTCGAAGGATAAACCACAATTTAAATTTGAAATGAAAGGGTTGTATTATTTGCGTTTACAGACGTGGTTTGCTTATCAATTAGCTGTAGATACGTAACTATAAAGGATTAATAAATATACTATACCTTTAACTTCCAAGTATTGCGTATAAGATTGATTTATTATAACGTTATTGCACGTTATTCCTAAAGTTAATACTAATTCTTTGTGCATAATTAAGTTTATATCTGGAAAGATTAATCGTATTCTATGCTTCTTTTAACACCGTAAGTGTATTTTTTACTTCTTAACAAGTCATAAAGTTAACATTACTATTATTAGTGTACAAAATCATATTCTAGGAAGACCAATTATGAAATACAATGCAAAAATGCGATAAAATATAAGAAATTCTGCAATGCCAATTAGTTAAAGGAGAAATGTAAAAAAAAAGATTCATTTCATTACTTTCGGAGGATAAAAAAGATGACGTCAGACATCCGTATTACAATTGTATGCGACTGTACCAATTTATTTCACGAATCGAACGGATGCAGAGAATCGAATGGTCGGTGCATCGGATCGCATCAGTAGCACTCATGTGAAAGAGCGAGTTTTTTACAGAATCTTTTTTCATTCGATGCCCATTCATAGATTTTTATTCAGTTCTTTTGATGTGGTATGTTTTATGTAATATGATGTGGCTTAGAAAACATTCGAGGCAAAAGACACAGCCGTCCTGTGCGTGTTTTGTTACTGTTTGTTTTGAGAATTGTTTATGATCGTGCTTAATATTTTATCAATAAGTTGGTAATTCAAAGGTTTAAGTTCTGTTGTGTGATCGCCTCAGACTTTTTTTTACCAGATTATATTTTATTTCTTTTAGAAAATACTTTATAAGTATATTTTAATAAGATATCCAGATTCAGCGGTGGATGAGTCATATTTCCGGCCTTACAAATAACTATGGCTACTACATATGAGCGTTGGCATACTCCGTGGGCGAACAATCTACTGAAACAACTTAAGATATGTATGTAATAACATGAGCTGTACTGAACGTTTTAAATATTGTTAATAAAACCCTACATTCAATCGAAAAAAATCAGGTAAAAAATTATACAGTACTTAAAGTATATTTTTCATTACGTATATTATTTATTAAACAAGCAGAAACTTTAATTCCGTTTATTTTGTAAACAGTAACTAGAATTAAAATATAAATGACTTACATCTTAAGTGGTACCCAGTAATACGCAAGTCTACATTAAGTCTATTTAATTGAAACAAAACAAAAGAACAGATCGGTTCTCGAAACAAATGTTTTACGCAGTCCAATATAAATAATTTCACCATCTTTATTCGTTCCATGGCCTCCTAGAGACGGTTTTTTAAAATAAATCACTGTTACGACATGACCCTTGCTATAGATGTATTTATGTATAGAAAAACGCTTCGAAAAATTCATGTTGTATTTGAAATGAATACTTGGAAGGGAACCGAAGCATCTAGAGGAAATCGAAGTAGTATATTACAAAAGGATTTCTGTTTCTACATGAGTACTTTTACTATGGGATTTAGAGGTCATCGGTAACAGTTTTATATTTTCACGCGATATCTATAGTCAACATATGAAGGATATGCTTTATGGAGACTGAGAGATTAGATGTGTTACGTTGTTATACGTTAGGCGGTTCAATTTATCTAGCAACAGAAAACTTGTGACAAATGTATACGACTGTGCCATACTCTAGCTTTTCCTATAAGCGCCCTTTCCTAACAAATTTATTTAATGTCTATCCTCTATCTATAGGAATGTAATGAAAACTGCTTGAAATAACTGTGAATAGTATTAATCCAGGCCTATGTATATAAGGACATTTACATAAGTTGAAAATCGCACTATTTTCGTCACCCTTCTATCAAATATCGCTTTAAAAGAATTTTTGTTAAGATAACTCTTTATTTATGTGAAATACCGCTCCATGAAATCAATCTCACTTGACCTAGTTAATAATAATTATGTATTTAATTTCTGCCACAAAATATATGTTACAATTATGTTGTTATAACTTATAATGTTCATTTTTTTGTTAAACATTACAACTATTTTCGTTTTTATTAATATAATTGAATGCATGCTGTATAGCTCAATAATACTATTCATCGTATGAAATAAATCTGTAAGTATGACTCTAACGTATTTAATACTTAGGTCGTCCTATAAAATTATGTGCTACTTTGAAGTCAATCTTAGTTAAAACGAAAAGAAAATAGGACTTACTTTATGCATTTTCCTAGCCCCGAGAGAATTTCTATTTAATAACTTGGTGCAGAGGAAGTCGGCAAATCCTTTCTTATCTGGCCTGTTGCTCAGCCTAACCACCCTCCTGACCCCCTTTAGAGGGTTGAATAAAACATTTAACCCATCTGATGACGGCCGATACGATGTTCGTAATTTGCTGTAAAGACTTTATTTCCTAAGGGACCTTCGTGCCTGTTTTTTGTCTAATTTCATCTCGCGATGGTTGATTTTAAAAAGTATATAGAACCCGAATGTAAAACATGTGGTTGATATAAATTTACACGTTATTTTAATGTGATTATTATTACTTTGTTAACAAGTTTTTGTTCAAATATGCCAGAAGGCTTCTGATTATTGAGTGTTTGCATGTTTGTATATTTCTTCGACACACTAAAGTCTTGGCTTGGCTTGGGGGGTTATATGATTAATTTTAATTATGAGAGTGTGAATTTATCTACTTAAACTCGCCGGTATGTTTAAATTTAAGAAAATTTTAGAGCTCCTGCTTAAATTATGAACCATTCGGGAAGTGTTATAATATAGTTTTGATTTGGTGGCTTGCCTATAATACTATAATAACAGTTAATGAGAAAATGGTGGTTTGTTTGCCATTCAATCACTTTCTATCCGATTAGTGGTTGTATTCTAAATTTACATATAATCCTACGAGCACCAAAATCCATGAGTTGAGCCACGATTAATATTGTTATTGTATTCGTTGTGTTTCGTGCTGTTCTGATTTATATTAAAACATAGAAAGGTAAAAACGTTTTTGGATACGACGAATTAATTATCACGATTATATTTAAGTTATTTTAAGTGTGTTTGTGACGTTCAAAGAAATGCAGACGCATTTCGCACAAATAAAGAATAGAAACTATTTTCTTTTCAATCATATCATAATGGTAAGCATCTAAAAGTAATAATGATTGATACATAGTTTGCTTGTTTTCCTGATGAAAGAAAAATTAGATTATTATACTGACTATGTATTCTTCATCCTTGTAATAAAAATAATCAGTTGTGTGCAAATAGCCGGTTCTGTGTAAATAACCTGGAGTGCGTATATACACATGGGGAATTGTTTAAATATGTTTATTTTAAAGCAATTGCCCATCGATATTGTACGCACCGGAATAAGTAAATTTCGAGTAGAACATTCTCGATGTATTTTAAATTACATGGTCTTCTTCGCTTCATACCTTTACTAAAATTAACCTCTTTTGTGGAATAAATTAGTTATGTGCTTGTAGGGACACACTATATATACACATCGATGAGTAATTGTTTGAAGATAAATGCTAGTGGAACAAGGAAGTTTCAAGAATAATTGAAACCAATAAGTTACTAGACATAGGATTCACTGGGTTCCTGATATACTGATTGGTACCTGATTTCAGATAGTTAATTGCTTAAAAAATGCTTAAAAAATTCTGCAAAACAAAAACAAAATTAACCGATAAATATTTATGATTATCTGACATACGAGTTAGGCTCTATCCGAGTGGTGTGAAATTTAAATCTGTAGTTATCTATCAGATAGGCGAAAAATAATCTCTCAGGAACTTTAACAGCAAGTGGTTAAATTGGATATATATATATATATATATATATATTTACCTATTTGGTCCGTAACAAGTCAGGCCAATAAAACATTATATTATATTTAAATCAGACAATACATCTGTAATAAAAACTAAGGCTTTTTTTTTAAGAATTGAAAAGAATTACAAACTCAGTTTACACCACCGTCCTCGAACATCAAGTAACTAATGTTTAGAAGAAAAAGATCAAAACTTTAATGTTTTCATAACACATTATTATAATATTGTTACGAAGAAAGGTTAAACTTCGATAATACCATAAGGCGAAACCGATCAAGAGTAACCTTAATAGAAATAGTGGGATAAATACAAGTGTGTTTGATTCTAGAATGTATGGCAATAAGTTCTATGAAGTGGCGACAATGGAGTGTATAAATTACAAAATATACTTGCTTATCTTGATTATATTTTCAAAAATTGCGTATTTCAAGTCAAATACTTGTTCTGCTTTATGTTAATTACGTAATTGTATAAAAATAAAGCGAATTTACAGATGACAAATAAACACTAGGTTAATTTTAAGCCATAATTAAAACTCAATTCATAAATTAACACAAAAATACCTGGAAATTTTAAAAATCTTTAAATAAAAATACTTTCAAAATTTTTGTTAAGAATACTACTGTATTATTCTATAAAATCGCAATGAAATAGCTTTTATCTGGAACAACCTGCTGTCCTATAATGGAGCGTGGATAGCTGTGAACCCGATACCCAATGTACCCAATAAACGTTTTCGTTCATTTTTATATGTAATACCGTTAAACAAGCAATTCTTGTATATATATTTATGATTATGATATAATGATATATAATCTTAACGCCAGAAGCAGCTCCAACGTGCTTCATGAAGTTTACTATGCAGGGCGTTTCGGGGGTGACAAATCGATCTAGTTTCGTTTATTTTTTTTAAATTCAACCAAATAAGTACCATTGCTTGGTACTTTTTACATAGCACTGTCATCCAGGCTCTTTATTCAAATATGACAATTGTTTTAAAATTGTCAGAACACTATTGTTTCAATTTTTTAAATATTTATCATAATACACTTCCCAAAGGATAAGAATAGAATATTAGACTCATTTTTGAAAAGTGTCTTAACAAGATTCTGTAGTGCCATTAAACAACAAAAAATCTCAATCGATAAGTGCCTTAAAATTGCATTTAAATATAACATTTTTAAATTTCGCGCGTAATTTGTCAAAACCGCTGGACGCAGTGGATGCCATGTTGCTTTGTGGTATTGCCATCAGTTGGCTTTGTAAACAATGTATGTTGCAGAATCCAGATCCAGATCTGAAAATAATGCATGAATTTTTAGGTACCTCTAATCGCAGTCAAATATTTCTTTTTAATGTAAAAGAGTTAAAAGGCATTTATTAACATCAATGTTTTAACATTCCGTAACTTAGCAGAACAAAATCGGGATTTGTAGTAAAGGATTTACCGACCATCAAAGAGTTTATTATTGGTAAATTTATGTTGTCTCCCTTTACAAAACCGACTTAGAAAAATTACGTTGTTTACGAAAACAATACAAGTACAAACTATTTAAAAGCATACGCTGATCACTTGACACTTTAGTTTACAAAGCCGTTTGACGTAATAACATGGCGGCTACTACTTCATGGTGTTAAAAAACAGATCCAAGAAACTGAAAACTTTGAAATAAAATTTAAAAAATATTTTATTATTTTATAAACTGAAAACTAACATTTTCCGACTGCTTTTTGCCTCAGATATCTCAATAATATATTTTAAGATTTTTACTCATACACAGTAAAATACCTTATTGAAAAAACATTCAAACTTAAAGTCCACAAACGTCTTTTGACTTTTACATTCCTTTGTAAAATGCTAAAAACACTCTACCTTGTAGCATGTTTTATTCAGCAGCTGAAAGCTACGAGCCGTTGCACCAAAACCAACAATTCGGGGGTTTTCCCCGGTAAAATATAGGAGAATATAGGAGACACCGCTTTAGTCATTGGTATACATTGACTAAAGACCTGATGTCAATCATCAGCCTATCGCAGTCCACTGCTGGACATAGGCCTCTCCAATTTCACGCCACTTAGTTCGATCTATGGCTTCTCTCTATGGGGGTGTGTGGGGGCGAACCACGATCTTTCGCCCCCAGCCATCCTCACCTGCACGCGGTGCACCCTGCTAGATAACAAACGAGGCTCTGGCGACCGACCGATGGCGGTATATCCATCCCAAAAGGCGTAACTAAATACAATAGGCCGGTGATGGGCAGCAGCGTCACCGGTGCAGCAATTTACGCCCTGCGATCACCAACCCGCCTGCCCAACGTGGTGATTATGGGCTGAAACCCCTCCATGAGTAAGCAACAAGACCTGATGTACGTGTTTTAAATTAGTAATTTTTCTTACTCATGCATAAAAATACTTTTAAGCAATAGTATTTTGAGCAAAAGTGACAACCTAAGCTTGGTTAGTGTTCAAAACACTTACAACCAAAGGGTCAGAAATGAAATATCGCCTTTAATATCCCACAAACAATAGGCAAAGAGGTTGGGGCCTCCAATAACCTATTGATAACACATACGTATGAGCACGAATCATGAGACAATCTCACGTCATCAAATATGATAATCAATAGCATAAGTATACTAAAACACTTATTTTCATAAAAAAACAATATCAAAGAAACAAAAACATAGTCCTGGAGTAAGACAGTATTATTATCTTTTTACTAGTGAATAACTATGAGAATGCACGTCGAAGAAGTTGGCGAGCATTATTTGTAGGGACTACATTACTTTTCCCACAAAGTGTCGTTAGTTTTTATATTGTCGGTATTAAAACTTTTTTTAGTTAGCTCCTTCTAAGTCCTATAAAAAGAAGCGTCCACATCAATGTCTGCCTTTTTTTCATTTTTATGAGAGCCGCAAAGAGTAAATTTATTTTAATGTACAGTTTTGAGCAGATAGCATTAGAGTGTTGTTGTATTTTTATTCTTCCAGGGAATAATTTATTCGGTTACATCTTCCACTAAAACATCTAAAATTTAATATTGTGACGTGTTAGGGTTCAATGGCTTTGAGAAATAAACCTTCTGACGTGTAAAATAGACTTTATTAACAATACTCTTAAAATCATAATATCATTTAGATTAACAGTCCTTAATTGTCGCCGAGGTCGCTTAGTTAGGTTAGTCACTGATATCACGCCGATATTTATCGCACTGTAGCTCAAACTGAACTGCATTGCTATCGACGCAGCACCTTTTTATATTCACGCTACAGCAACTTCTAGTCGATTCCATGATGATGTAACACTGAAAAGAACATCTCTAATATGACGTTTCCGTGAAATATAAACAAACCAAACTCACGATAGTCAATCCATATTTGGTTTCATGTATATTCATGTAAGGTTTATTATTCTGTGCCTCAAGAAATCAACGAGAACTTTCAGAAATTTGGCTTCGTCTCAAGCTTTGATAATGCCATAAGGCGAAATCGGACAAAAGTAAACTTAATAAAATAGTGTAATAAGTACAAGTGCGTTTGATTTCTAGAACGTAGAGTTTTTTAAAATTTGTTTTTGATGTAGAAAAAAGCATTTTCTTAATGATTTACACAGGTATTGTTTTATATTTACAAACTAGCTAAAATATCCATATGCAATAATGCATCACCGTTTTGGACTTATTTTACGAATCGCAGCCTTAATATACTAAAGAATTTTCCCAGCAGCGCACTTTGTTCACAGACTTCAAAACTAATAATACCTGTTATCAAGGAGTAAGGTAATCCAAATTACTTTGTATACAATACTTATTAATTATATAATTTCCTCTAATTCAAAACATTTCAAACAGGTTGAAATTTAACACGGCAACCGCACCACGTGTGCGTAATAATAATCAAAACCGCTGAAGTATGACAGGGAGAGGTAGACACGATGTCTGCGAGTGTGAAAAGGACTGATGTATTGAAGTGCGGCCGAGTTGATCGGAAGCGGGACGGAGCGAGGAAGTTGAACAATACGGCAAAGCTTTTGTGAGTCGACAACTACGGCGTTATAATTCAGGCGTTGCGTTCGTAGTGCAATTTTAGTGTTGCTGCATATTTTGAAATAGTTTCATCAACTTTTTATACCTCTATATGGTTACTTTCATTCGCTAAAAAAATCAAGCTCAGCATTCACATCTTGTTGGTAGATAGATTGGCTTGGTATCAGGTTCTCATCATTCGAGGGGTAGCTCACACATGCATTCATACTCACATAGATACATAAATACATATATACACCACCTACACGCACACACATAAACACACAAACACACAAAACATACTCATTCACATTTATATTCACACAAACTTGTACGGAAACCATTAAACTTACAACCTCTTTACCTACTTATCTGTAGTTAGAAGAGGCTGGTTATACTGTCATACAGGTTCTACCTAGTATGGAAACCAGTCTCTCACACAGATATTTTATTTTCTGTCCATCTAGATCTTTTGTATCTATTTTTGAGGAAAGAAATAAATGATATTTATTTTATTTTTATAATATAAAGAATATAAATAGTAAGTGGTTTAGAAGGCCAAAACCTCCTTTCTATGGCCTATGTTCAGTAATGGACTGTGTGCGCCACACAAGCATCTCGCCTCTTGCTGAGGGTATCTGTGTTGTGCGCACAAATTAAGTGCTTATTTTTCTCGGAAATCGGTTCTCATTATCATTATCAAAAAAGTTTAGCAGTCAACTGCTAGATAATAAGCAAGGTAAATATTGTGATGAAAATAATAATTGTAGTGTCTAGATGAAATTTATCTATAACAATCAACAATCAATCAACAACCCATAATGTCCCACTGCTGTGCGCGGGTCTCGTCTCAGGAGAGGGTTAAGGCCAAACGTCCCCACGCTGGCCAAGTGCGGGTTGGGGACTGGCAAGACAACGTTGTGGCTACGTAATCTTACCGTTGGATGTTTTTAAGCTGCCCGAAGGCCTCCAACTAAGCTTCACGACTGTTATCCTATGATAACAACCGGGACCGACTGCTTAACGTGACCTCCGAATCACGGAGACGCTCATGGTAACATGCCACCAGCGGTCACCCATCCAGGTACTGACCGCGCCGTCGTTGCTTGCCCTCGCTGATTGTTTCTAATCACCGAGTGCAACTGGGCTATGAGCGCCTTACGCCTTAAAGTTACGTAATTAATGTATTTAGAAGTATAATGCTATAAGTATCTTTATAAGCAGTTTGGTTACTATTTTTACCATTTGCCAGCTGTTATCGCCATCATTGTAATCCAAAGTTATAAGTAATTTTTTAGGCTTGGTAAGGTTAATAAAAAAGTGTGGGGGTAGAAATATTTTATAATTATATCTCCTAGTCCTAATGTATAAACATTTTACGAGAAATTACAAGGTACGTCAGTGAAGTTGGCTATACAGCAATGACATCGGTCGACAGGGTACGAGCGTTTTATGAGCGCTAGGGCAGAAGTCTGTACGTCAAGAACAGGTGTTGCTTGATGACGGTTTACAATGCAAACAACTCCTACGTGCTCGCCCGCGCTGCTCTGTACCGTCCTGTTTGTAGTAGTTTATTTTGAAATTTATATATAATCTGTTGTATTATAAAGGTATTTGATGGCTCTATTTGAGCATCTGCAAAATCTGTTTAGTTTCGGTAAAAAGATTGGCTTGTTAATATTTTATTTACACGAAACAGAATTCGCGATTTTAAAATGAGTTACATACCTTTTTAAAATTAAATAAATGTTAAAATAGAATTCTGAATAAAAATTCTAAAAAAATAATTCAAACTCGATATAATACTGAGTAAAATGAAATAATATACCGAATAAATCTCATTTACTGATTCCCTTTCTGAACGGAATTTCACCCATGACCTGGTTATATTATATTAATACAATGCAACGCCAATTGCATTTATTAAACCACTCATCCAAATAAATATTCTGTGTATACCCATCAACTTATTATATACATTTTGCTGGTAATTAATGAATACCTATTTATTAATAATTTAAAAACTGCGTCTGTTTAATGAAGTCATTGTCAAGTACCTCACTAACTTAAATCTCCAACATCAAATTAATATTATTAGATTTATTATTTAAATACTGTAAATTAGTCTTTCTGTCTGTTGACTTTCAAGGGTAAGTCGGGGCAAGGATTTCAATGAAATTTGGCAGAAAAATACATATTATTAGACATTAGGGAGAGCCACGCTTCGGCATGAATGGGCCGGCTCGACCGGAGTGATACCACGGCCTCACAGAAAACCGGTGTGAAACAGCGCTTACGCTGTATTTCATCTAGTGAGTGGGATACCGGAGGCCCACCCTCACCATCCCCCTTCCCCCCAGGCCGCCATAGTGTGGGTCACCATGCTGCATTGTTCTTTTTCGCATTGAGGATGGTGACCACCACTCTTGGATTCTGCTCATGCTTTCCATCAGGCAGGGCAGAGTCATTTTGGCAGCTTAAATATATATAAAAAAATATATATATATATAAAACCTTACCTTTAATGAGAGACCCATGGCTAGAAGTTTTCTACACAAGGTAAGGGCTCTAGCTCAAATTTTATCAAAATACTAAAAAACTATACCGTGAGAGAGCCACGCTTTATGACAGAAGCACATACCCCATATCCCTCCCCCATCCTCCTCCCCATCCCCCAAAGGCCGGCAACGCACTTATGGCGCCTCTGATGATGCGGATGTCCATGGGCGGATAGTAATCGCTTATCATCATGGGCACGACTGCTAATTTGCCCCCTATTCTATAAAAAATAACATCTTATGTACACACATCACTATTTACTAGTCCAAATACGAAAACAGACTGTATAAATAACATTTGTTTTCTTCTGCCAAAAATATTGTTCGGATAATAAAAATAAGTGAAAATGCCTTGGACCTTTGCGCTCCTCGTCGGAGGGTTTACGGTATGTTTTAGATACCAAATGGAATTTTGAGAATTTCGCAATACTTTGTCCAATAAATACCAAGAATATTATTCTGAAATAAGTTTTTCATTTGTTGTGAGTTGAAAGCTCGTTAGTTAAATATTATATAAATGAAACGTTAGTAATGAGTATTAATATATGTAGTCTTCATTACGTTTTTTTTCATAGAACGAAACGTGATAGGTATGTAAAACTTTGATTTTTGAAGTCAAAATTTCTTTGGGCGCATTGAGCACTTTTTGGTTGAACAAAAATCATGACACCTGCGTCATCGTCACCGAACACTTTACATGAGCTGTATGTATACTGTATATATACATATGCATGTATTTTTGGGTAAACAACAAGCGTGAAATTCGCGTCATCGTCACTATACGCTTTCTCAAATTACTCAGTTTTCACTCTATCGGTAGTCCTTCAAGACGGCCCCGCATTTCTTTTTGTAAAATCTCTTTTAAATCTTTGCGAAACCTTAGCTTAATTTTGGACCAATACTGTTGTTGTTATATTAACTTGCTCTATCTTGGGCTGTTCTATATCGAAAACTACTTCTAGCCTAATGTTACCCTATTTATTATCTGATAAAGAAAGCTATGAAAAGGGGACATGTAATAGAACTCCATACTAATAAGTAATTATACTTAAATAATACATGGAGCTCCTTTTTGAAAAAGTTGTTTTTTCCTTAAGAAAAATAATGGAATTTATAACAAATGAGAACAGATGGCATTCCACCCACAGATGTGACAAATGATGAAAGAAGTGGAAGAATGTTTGAAAGAATACGAACAAATAAAAAGACTCACGCACAACACGGAATAATACTGTCAAATTAGTGTTTATTTGTCATCATTCTTTAGAAATTTGTATAAAATTATGAGTTATGGCGTTATACGTGGCTTTTTCCACTTTTAATATTTAATGACGATAGGAAAAGACGTTTACTGAGCGAAAAATAGGCTGATGTAGAAAACGATGTAGAAAAAAAACGTAACACAAATTGAACAAAAAGAATATATAACAACCATATAGAAAATTTTAGAAATCAATGTAAGCTTTTGCATGCAATATGCAATCAAATTTGCTATTTATTAATTATGCGATTTCAATTCACCGACTGTATTTATTATTTCAAATGTAATGATTATGTAATGCTTGATAATAATACATTATAGAATATTATGAAGGATTAATATCTATATATATATCTATAAAAACTAGAACTAATTTTATTAGTTCTAGTTTAAAAGGGCTTGCCTTTCAATTTCAATTTATAGTAAATGAATGGTAGAAATTAAATAAATTTCTAGGCATTTTTTATATATATAGATATGAGCCTGCCAAAGTGTCTTTTACTTTTTACTTTTTTATTTACTTTGTCTGATGGAAAGCAGGAGCGAACCGATTGCGAATGATGACAGTGCAACAATGCGACATGGTGACCCACTCGGCGTGGACATATGGCACTATATGGTATTGATATGCTTCTGCATCTCTGGGCGTCCGTGGGTTGTTGTGGTCTCGCACTCACAACACACACAACAGCACAAATGCTGTAATACCAGGTTGGTCTTCTGGTAAAGGGTAGAACCGACCCGGTGAAGCCGGCCTATTCGTGCTGAATTCAGCGTGGCTCTTCTACCTAAAATTTCCTTTAATTCTACTTTATTGTTGTAGACGAAATCTTCTTGTTATTTATCATCAGCCCATCGCAGTCCACTGCTGGACATAGGCCTCTCCAATTTCACGCCACTTAGTTCGATCTATGGCTTCTCGCATCCAGCTCCTGCCAGCCCCTTCTTGTTATTTATGAATGTGTGTAAAACTGTTCATCAAAAAATTCAATAATAAATAATTTGATATGACTTCTGCTTCATCGTAGAGAAGACAAATATTTAAGATAAACAGATTCTGGCTACCTCTGCTACCAGCAAAATGATTTCAGGTTCTCACAGGAAACTGGTGTTGTTAGTGTTATCAAGCAATTTTTTCTTTGCTTTTTACTTTAAAGTGTTAAAACCGGAGGAAACTTTCTTTCTAACTCCATAACTAAAGAAGAGCGTTTGACATCCCCTATTTGTGACAAATACAACTGTATCTCTCGACTTTTTGGGCGGCAGTAGTTAAGTAGCTCTGCTCGTTTTAAATTATTCCATTAAAAATATCTCTTTAAATATATACATTATTGCATCCGAAGCTGCGAACAAGATCCAGTAAACAATATAAGTACTGATACCGACATAGATGTATGTGTTCGTCGAACACAAATCCTGTAGCAAGTTTCCTATCGATAAATCTACACCGCTTCCCGATGTGATAAGAAACTATGGGCAAGGGAAATCAGCCGTAAATTTCCAAAGCGAATGTCCACGTACTTTCAAAATTGTACTCCTAGTTAATGCATGGTATTATTAAGGGTAGGGTTCATTCATTGTGTTAATTATAATCATAATATTCTACCTCATTTACACACCCCATCTAGTCCCAAACTAAGCAGAATTTGTCTTCTGGGTACTAGAAATATACTTATTTTTTGTAAATATAGCAGATTACACAAACTTTTGGTACAACCTGGGAATTGAAAACGAGACCTCAAGAATATCAATCGCATATGCTACCATCAGCCGAACTAGACAGTCAACCAAAATTAAAAAGCCTAAGGCTTTCTTTCACCGGTTATAGATACATTTCCGATAGTTTTTCTGTCAAATATTTTACATATCTTCTAAACAAATTATGTCAAACCATTTGTCATATAAACTATCCAGAACCTAGCTGTAACCAGTGAAACAGGGCCTTAGTGTTTTTTAAATTACATTAAAAACTAGAGCAGTAATAAATCCAAAATAGCACGTTACTGTGATGTAATGAATTGTATAGTTATATTCGCACTCATAACAGTGCGCTGTCATATTCCTTGGTTAGCCAATTTTACAATGGATATTAATCCAACAAATCAGCAGACATCAAAACAGTTTAAGAAAAAACCATCAATCTTTATTAGTAAAAGCTAAATGCAACGCTGTTTAAGGTTCAGCTCATTAAGCGACAATTATTCTAAAGTTTGTGGAAGACGAATTGTCGAAAGTTTATGAGATCGGGCTGCCAAGCTAAGTGCAGTTAAGAGGTATAAATTAGTCTCGATTTCAGTTAAAAAAATACCCTGCCCTCACAGAAAATAAGTGCTAATTTTTTTTAAAAGGCATCTCCCGCGTTATGAATATACATTCCTGTGTCACGGGGATCTTAACAAACATTCATGAAACGGACACAAAGTACACCCAGACTTAGAACAACAATTTATGGATCACATAAAGTGTAGTCAAATAAATATATATTTAGTAATATTTATTTGACTACACGGTTATATAGTAAATGATCCTTTCATTGCATTCTACCAGATAAATGAGTTACTGGATTCCAAATCAGTCTTTGCCCGAATTCTAGAAAAGTCAGTTGCGTGCTTGAGAATTTTGAGTTAAATAAAAATACTACTATAAACAAAAGAAACATAAAAGAGGATAATGTTACTGTAGAATTAGGTTTAAATAATTAAAATCGTATTGCCTTTGTAGCCATTTTCCTTGTAATAAATAAGTTTTTGGACCGTTCTCAGTGTTTCTCAAACTTTTTACTTAACATTTTTAGTCCCCAGATAACGGTGGCCAAATATTATAAATTTGAAAATTTTCTATTAATTCTTTTTTTAACTTTTATATCTCTTGTGGAATATACAATGACATTAATAGTAGCGTGACGTATTATAACTCATTATTGTATTTTAATTTATTTTGGGTTAACAGAAATTTACTTCCATTGTTTTTTGATCATTTGAAGTGAAATTCCAAGAATTTCGAGGAGAGGGACACTACTGTTCGTAATACATTTATTAAACTTGCTTTTGTATTTGTTTCCCTTGTAATAAATGATGATTCTAAAATTTTCGAAGCAGTGGGAACTATAGTCCCCAGAAAAGTGGTATCCGCATAGTGTAAGTTTTAGTTCTTTCTATAATAGTATAGAATATCAATAGCGTAATATATTATGTTTTATTTTAAGTTTAGAGTCAATACACACCGTTACTCTTTTGCAGTGAACGTCACAGAAATTACTACATCTATTTCGTATCAGTTTTAAGAATCCCATAGCGTATTGATGCCTTAATCATAGGAAGGTCTCGTGAGTATTATTGAGCGGGGGAAGAAATTGAAAGAGCAGTTTCAATTTCCGTTTTGTACAACGATTGTGTTTTGTTACTCAAAAATATTTGGAAAGGGAATGAAACCGAATTCAGAATAAGTATTAAAATATTATATTATACGAGGTATTAGAAAAGTACTAGAACAGTAGTAATTTATTTTTTTGGATATACGTTAAACACTAAATTTAAAGTGTTCTCGCTAGATATGCATAGGAGAACTTGAAATTGATCTTGAGGGTTATCTGAAGGTTGTTTTCAAATTTATATTTTTAAACTCAGGATTGAATATAGAGGATAAAATTACGATCGAAAATAACCTTAAAACGCAATTTTTACCTTCTAAAGGTTGAAAATTCAAGTTCAAACTAACTGCGTTTGATTACACACCTTGACACAAACTGTGACGATGCATCGCCACACTAACTGCCGGTCTGACAATAGATACATTAGATATTTCAAATCCATTTCATCGGAATATACAGATCAATTTATCAGGCAATACTAGAAGAAACTATATACCAAAGGTGATATTCTATAAAGAAAAGAAAATTTATTTTTAAATTACCCCTATTCAATATTCGGCCGTATAAAATCCCTGTTGTCACTATGCCAAGCGCCTGTGCCATATTGCAGTAGCTATTATTTCTGAATGCTTTCGAATGTTCAGCATTTGCTTTATATTGGCACTTGTTATTAGAAAGATATTGGAAAAAACATATTCGAATTGAGTAATATTTAAAATTACAACTGACGTTGATACTTGATTAATAAACTCAAAAGTGTAGTTACAAGTGCAATTGCGTGGAAATTATGAATACAGAGTACAGTAGAAGTGTTAATCAGCATTTATGACACACACAGGTTCAATGTCGGTATATTTAATGCTTGAGTTGAGTTTTATCGTGGGAGAGCCAGGCTTCGCGAATAGGCCGGCTCGACCGGAACAATACCACGGCTTCACATAAAAGCGGCGTGAAATAGCGCTTGCGCATTGTTTCACGAAGGGGGTAAGGATACCGGATGCCCATACCCCCCTCTCTGTCTCCCAAGAGTCGTTAACGTACTTGTGACTCTGGTGTTGCGGATGTCCATGGACGGCGGTAATCACTTACCACCAGTATACGGCTGGTGTTTAGCCCTTTTACCCCAGAAAAAGAGCAAACAGTGCATGACAATTACAGCACTGCAAAGAGGAACCCGTCTGCCCAGACCGGTGATGAAGGACAAACCCTCCTTTTTAAAGAGAGGCCTATGTCCAGCACTGGAATTGTAAAGGACGGTTTTATGTGTGTTTTTGAAACGATAAAAATATGAAACAACGTATGAGTAGTAATAAAAGATTCATATATAATACTGAACATTGTTTCTTACCGATTAGCAGGTGCAGGGAGTAAAAATTATGGCACAAATAAATGAATTTGAATGAATGAATAAATTTAATCAGAAATAAAACTAAGAAGGTTTAATGACAGCGTAGAACTCATTACCTTTACAGTAGCGATTTAAACAAGTAAGCAACTATGGGCAGAATAAGTCGAATGACCTGAATATTATACGTTATTCCACAGAAATCAACAAATTAAAAGAAGAATATGTCAAGAAAATTGAAGTTTAAAGATAAACTAATTTAAGTTACGTTCAGTTATCTCTTTTGTATGTGTTTCTTATTTCACTAAGTCTAATACTAATTCTGAGCTATTTTAAAAAGTAAATGTTGTAGAGATAATATCTATTTTTAAGTAGGTAAGAAAAAAACATCTTAAGCAAACTTAAAACAAATGTATGTATGTCAAAGTCAAACCAAAAAGATATTTTTTATAGAAAATGGGGCAAAGGAGCAGACGTATCGCATGACGGTAAGCGATTACCGCTGCCCATGGGCATTCGCAATACCAGAGGCGTTGAAAATGCATTGCCGGTATTTTAAAAAAGAATACGCTCTTTTCTGGAAGGTTTAAAGGTCGTATTAGTTCGACTGTTCAAATCACGGTTTTGTTGTACGAAGCAGAAAGTTCCTAGAAAACTGTACAGTTTTTGATTGCCAACCATTTAAGTGATGGGTACGAAACTGCTATCGCATAGGAAGATGGCGGAAAGAGGTGGCAGAAATCATAATCCGGACAATGCATTGGAGCACTTCTGCACCCATAGTAATGCGGTAGAAGACGCATAGCGAAGCCATATCTCTACGCAGCACCAAAGAGTTATTTTTTGTCTAAATTGTCGTACTGAATGTCATGCCATGCCAGCCATGGTGAGATCTTTGGTTATAGAAAAGACGTTAATAGCTTTTGGCAAAAGAATCCCTAAAAAGATCAACCTAAAAAAAAAATAAAAGAATTATGGTCGGATTGAACCTCTAGGCGATCATAATTTATATTTATATAATTTCGTGATATATAGTGCAGTTTAATTAAAAAAAATATATATGGATATGAGTACTTTATGCTACTAAGCCAAGTATTGGCATGGCATAAGTAGTGGATAGGTAAACAGTTTAAATTATGATAGAGTATGTGACAAGATGGACGTCATTAATCTTTATTAAATCATTACTAAAGCACAACTGTACTCTATAGAACACATACCGTAAAATCACTAGATATTTATATCATTCAATAAGTTGAAATTTCTATAATAATAAAGCTTTTAAGTTTCTGTTTCATTTCATATCTAGGCCACATTTATTGAACTTCGGAAAAACCAATTTCAATTTTGTCAATGGTACCTAAGCATTGCTTTTCCTTTTAATGATATTAAACACATTATCATGAAAAAAGTTCAAGGTAAAATCAATATTGGTTTAGACGTTGTCATGTATTTCATTTTCAATTAGAAACGTATTTTTGATTAAAATATGTGAAATCTTATGGAAGTAAATCTTTGTATGAATAAAGTATTTCAATACGCTTGTATTCTGGTTATATCCTATCTACAAAGGCTGTTGATATAATGTTATAATACAAAGGCTTCAATCCAATATGTATGTGTTACTTTATAAGAAGAAGACTGGCCATAAAGAAACTTATGGTTTTATAGAAAAGATCGAAAATAGTGACAGGCCAGTATTTGAAAATGTAGAACAAGGATAGTTTATAAAAAATATAATTTAACAGAATCCATTTCGTAATATCCTCAGAAAAAAATTACGATTACACACAAAAATATATTATAAAATTACTATACACAAAGATGATAAATTTTTATTTTGAACATTAAAACGTTCAAAAACCGTGTGCGCACAAGTATTAATATTTTTGTGCGCGCACTATTTCTCGCTTCTGTTTTCATACCAGATTGTGTTTAACTAAAATTTCTTAAATTTAGAAGCATACAATAAGTAATTTAATTTTTGGAACTTTCAACTTTATTTAGATAAGCTTTAAGTATAAAATTTGTAACATATGTGTTAATACGAACATAATTTACTAAGTTTGCTTTAAAGTTTACAATGTTTCATAACTTTCTACTGCTGCTCTAGGTTTACGGTCAACAAGAATAATTTATTTAAAAAATCCTTATTCAAAATTATATTGCTTAATTAAGATGTTTATAGTATAAGCTTTCGCCCGCAGCTTGTGTATATGTCGGTTACATCGGTAAAAAATAGCTTTTTTTTTAAACTTATGACTTATACTTATACTTATAACTTATTATTTTTAAATGAAAGGGAAATACAGAGAAATCCAAAATGGAAGTGTTATTTTTCAAGTTTTATTTTTCATTATCATTTCTACTCTTCCTAATTGTTCCTAAATATAGAAAGCAAATTACTTTAGGGCTACAAATCAGTATAAAATACATTACCTATAGACAATTCTCTATGAATCATAGGTAAACACAATGTTAACAATTACGCTTGAGCCTCTTCAACCATAGTAAGCTCCATATCCCTCCCTGTCTGTGCATCTTAAACACTGGTCAATGTAAAAACTTAATCTCTAATCATGTCTCTGACATTTTCTCTTTGCTCCGTTGAGTGCTTTTCATTTTATTACCTAGGGATTGCGAAGCTTTACACACTAAGTGATATCTCTTTATGGAATGGAAATATTTTCTAATAAAAAAAATACTATTTACTCATACCTGGACACTTAACGTAAATTTGCCTGTAACATTTTAAATTCCAGTGCAAAGATATTTAATTTGAATTTCCTTTTTTTACTTCTCTGCAGTTTAATAATAAATCGTTTATTATTTCTCTCTCACACAGAAAAGTGAACAAAAATCAATTCATAAATTTAGTGTTATATGATCGAGTGGGTGGATCTCTGTGAGAGACTGATATCTGCACTAGGAGAACCTGTATGACAGATTACCGAAAGTTTTACCAACATTTATAACAAACTCCAACAATTTAGCCATCTATTAGGTTGGTACAAAAAATGGGTTAAAAATTTATTTAGTGTTAGCGATATATTGCATTGCATTGCAGGTATAACCTGCAGTATAAATTAACTTATTTTTAAATCCATCAGTCCTTTCAGTTTCTCATACATACATAACATAACTCAGAGAGCACAAAAAGCTGTCGGTTCTACGCCTGATATCTCCCCGATTGTGTCGATTAACCGTCCCATTAGACTATGAGAGAGAGAGGGAAAAGAGAGTGCACCCGTGTTTGCGCACGCACTTGTGCACGATAATATCGCCTGCGTTGTTGGCTGTTCCCCATTGAGATTGGTCGCCATGACTGTAATCGGCTAGTAGAACCTCATAAACATACAAAAGTAAAAGTTATGTTTAAATATTGTTGAGTCCCAAATCTTTCTTTGGTTGCTCTATAATCTCATTATATTCTTTGTTATAAAATAGGCTGAAAAAGTATGGAAAAGTTTGGAATAATTTATACAAAGAGGGAGTGCGGAATGAGAACACCACCTAAACAAACTTCTGAAGAAAAATGTGGATATTTCATAAACTTGTCCGGATTATGTTACTTTTGCTACCCATCGTAAGAAGCGAAGAAAATTTACTTAATAAACTGTTGCCAGTAGATACATTTTCGTCAAAGGCTCGCTACCCAAAAAACCTAATGAAGATGTCTAAAGCACTCTATTTGATGTTTTTTCCTCGAATACAAAGGACAGAAAGCAATTCGTTTTTTCACAAGTGGTGAAGTACACATCGAGAGATGGCAGAATTGTCTCAAAGATTCAAGACTTTTGAGTTTTGAATTCTTTATTTCCTACATCAACCTTATTAATCCAACATTCTTTATGAGACAAATTTAAGTGGTTCAACATTACAAACTTTTTAATAAAATGAATAGCATTGACGTGACTTTAAATAGAATTTCACAACTTCCAACATTGCTTCGGAGTTTTTGATAAATGGTCACATTTTATTTGTTCTGTTCCGAGATCAGGCAAAAGGAACTTGGTGGATGTTTATACACGGAGAACGGTTAATTTGATTTGGTCATTGGTTTTAGTAATAAAATTTGAGCAAAACGTGCCATCATTTATGGAAACGGTCGATCATTTCAAGACAATATAATTCAATGGAACTTATCAAAGTGTAATTTGTCCAGTTGTGCCAAAATTTGAGATCGTTATTCGAAACTGTACTTAAGAACTACTCGACCTTAAAGGAGAGTAAAATGAAGATTTTAATTGTATAATTTACTTAGGAAGGTAATATTTTTCTTGGGGATAATATTAAATTTTTCTAGATAGGATTTTCCACGAAAGATGAAGGACTTATTACTCGGTAAAAAGTCTAGGTATAGCGTGTTTATAACACTCCACATAAAATTTTATTGTTTCAAACTCTATTGATGAAGTACCCGAAGGCAAAACCGACTTCCTCGGGGTCTGGTGACCGACCCGCAGGAGATATCAGGTCCCGTAGACAACAATAACAATTATTCACTGACAAAACTTAATTTTTTCTTTTTTCTGGCTATTCACATTATTTTCCTTTATTATAGTTTAGGTTTATTTTAGCCTGCTTGTCTTATTTTACAAACAAACAAAACGCTAATCTCCTTTATGTATCATAGACTCAAATTGTTTTTACTTGCACTTTTGTTTTGTTATTGAAATGACAAAATATTAATATACCCTCTTTCTGTTTATTTTGGCATTACAACAAAACAATGATAGCATAGATTTTGATTTTATCGTTCATTCATTAACATTGTTTTCGTTTGTTATTTTGCGTTCATATTGGAGACTGATGTAAAATGTATCTTATGTTGTAGTTTTCTGTTTGATATTGTTTTTTCTCATTTTCTTATTGATGTAAGCTGGCGGGTGGGGCAGAGATACTAACGGTGTGCCGGAACATCTGCACATTATTAATTATACACATATATTTATGCACATTTTTATTTTTATATTTTTTATTCATTTTTAGTTGTATATATTAAAAATTTATTTGTATCTATGTCATTTGATAGCGAATGTTATGTTTCCGCCTGTGAAACTGAAACCGGTTTAAGTGATCAAAGCTTCTCCTCCTCATTAGATGCTCTCGGAGGCGTTCTACGCTACAAATTTAATTTTAACAATAAGCATTTATTTAATGTGTCTCACCATATCAGATATCAACTTATGTTTAGTTTTGTGCATCTACCTTGTGTTGACCCTGCATCACCCTAAGGTCAACTGCTAGAAAATGCCTACGGCATTGAGTCCACCTTTGTCACTACTAATGTGCATAAAGTATAAATAAATAAATAAAGTAAGTAAAATTTAAAACATAGAAAATGAATAAATAATCTTAAGGCGAGTGTGCTAATAAAAGGTGTGGCGACTTCCACATACAGCGCAACAACATAATATATATAACAGCGCCATCTACCGAAGAAACATCAAACTACGGAGCAACAAAGAAAACTAAGAAACTATCAATCCTAAATCGCGCAATAAAGGTTCTCGCGGCGATTAGCATATATACAACTTCCCGACATCAACAGTAGGGCAGTGACCCGCCAGGCATGATCACCTCGCCTGGTCGGAGGATCCTCCCTTTGTGTTGGAGGGATATGATATCCGTTTCTCCACAAAAGGCATTGTTGACTTTATCTTCAATTTTTATCGAACAAAATACAGTACAAAAATACAGTGATAAATTAATGTTAAGCTTTCAGTAATAACAATGACGTCACTTGACGCTGATTGCTGTATAAAATATGACCTTTCTACGTTCTACGTAACAACACACTAGAGCAAATATAGTGCAGTGGCCTTTTTTAATACTATTTTAATGGTAACATTACCCTAAATTTTCATCTTCGTTATTATTTCAGGAACCCTTTTCATTCCTTTTCGTACCCCAATATAATAATTCACAGGCAAGCCTTCTAATATACTGACCACATGTAACTGACTGTCGCAGTAACGAATGGTTGGAAACCCAAACTCGCCTGTAAAAGCCGTCCGAGTGTAAATGAACCATGAAATAGACGGTAACTTTTCCTAGTATAACGCGATCGAGTGATGAGAACCCGCATGTGAGAGAAAAGTCGTACGTATTTCAAGAAAAAACGCCCTAATATTAGCGGCTTTTCTTGAATTCTCTATATATGTATTACCACTATCAGAAGCTTCAAAAAAGGTACGTGCTATATACATTTTATGTTCTGGAAGCATCGTTATAATTTAATTGTATACTTGATTACTTAAATAATATTAGACTTACCTCGCGTACTTTTAGACTTCGTTCAGACAAGGGTGTTGTTCACGATTGGCCACGCGATTTACGTCTGTACAGAGTTTCCATGGCAGACAGCTGTCGGGTAAAACGTCAAGCGTCTGTGTAGTTTAATGCGCATTCTACTTGTTAAAAATAGTCGTAAAATGATTGTTTAATCATCGTGTTATACATTACATTATATGTTACCGATTTCTAGGTATGTATAGGAATTTCACTTCACTTGAAATGTTTTCATTTTGCGTGTATATGAACGAGGGTTACAGATGATTTTGAAGAGCACGTTAACGTCGCAGAATGCACTGACATCTATGAACGTGCGTCGGTTGAAAACGCACGTTAGCATATTTTCGAATTGAATGTCATGTATATTTTTTAAATATCCCGGTCAAATTAGCTCAAAAACTAGTGATTCCCTTGCATTAATTCCCAACTAGCTAAAAATTTACAGACACGCAAAGGACATCACTCTAATAAAATGCTAAAAGGTCCCCATTGATACCGTGTATGCAAATTGTACGACTCCAGCTGACTTTTGAATGTTTTTTTCTTAGAAATGGTGATTCTGAGAAAAAAACAAGAAGAAAGAAGAGGAAGAAAAAGTAAGAATAATTTTAGTAGATAATAATCTGATCTACAATTTTGTTACTACAGTTTTATCGTAAAACTAACTGATTGGCCTAAAGATAAAACTTTATTAAAGGTCACAAAAAAAATTTTTGTTACCTTTAATAAAAGATAAGATAAGGGTTTTTTTTATATTTAAGCTGCCAAAATGACTCTGCCCTGCCTGATGGAAAGCATGAGCAGAATCCAAGAGTGGTGGTCACCATCCTCAATACGAAAAAGAACAATGCAGTATGGTGACCCACACTATGGCGGCCTGGGGGGAAAGGGGATGGTGAGGGGGATAGGGGGCGTTGGATTGGGGTATGGGCCTCCGGTATCCTCACTCACTCGATGAAACACAGCGTAAGCGCTGTTTCACACCGGTTTTCTGTGAGGCCGTGGTATCACTCCGGTCGAGCCGGCCCATTCATGCCGAAGCGTGGCTCTCCCACGGTATAACTTTTATGATTCATATTCTTGCGTCATGACGACAGAACTATCAAAATTAACAAGTAATAAAACTACCGTTACCACTTGACTGATATACTTTTATGGCTCATAACTAAATATCAATAATTAAACAGACTATAGTGAGACTTACCCAACTAAAGTCTAGCATTACGATTAATTATTTGAATGCAATATTACATCTTTATATTGAAGATAAAGGATAGAGGGTTTATAAATTATTGTTAATCGTGTTTGTTTATCATTCAATATGTGGTATTTTATTTTCAGGGGGTTTTTACTTTTACCTGATTACAGTAAAGCCAAAGAAAAAGGTAACATTTGCAGTCTATGTATGCTTGTATAGTCTACCGCAGCGACTCAACTATGGAACCGATGTTAATGAAAGAGGTGTTAATAAATTCGTAATAATGACCCGTGTGACATCACTATCATTAATTTATTGCAGTCCACCGCTGGACATAGGCCTCTTCTATTGCAAGCCACTCTGATAGATTTTGCCTGCAATTTGGTCTGGGTGGCATAGGCTTTATACTTTTTTTTTGCTTTTTACATAGTTGGATTATAGTTTTATAGACTTTTGCTTATTGCTTTAGATGTTATACAAAATTTATCAAACTTCTTAACAACTCTTTACAATAATGAGAACTTGCAGGTGCTGGTAGTCTACTCTTCACAGAGAAAACCTCTCAAAGATTGGTGACAGAATAGAAAGTCTATAAAAATAATATCTTCTATCCTTTATCTTCTAGAGTTGGAAATAGATATAGTTAAATTACTAATAAAATTTAGTAAATGTGTGGCGACTTCCACATACAGCGTCAACATAAATATATGACAACGCCATCCACCGAAGATACACTGAACTACGGAGTAACGTAGTGCACGAAGAAGCTACCAATCCTGCATCGCGCAATAGAAGTTCTTGCGCCGATTAACATATATACAACTTCCCAACATCAACCGTTGGGCAGTGGCCCGCCAGGCATGATCACCTCGCCTGGTCGGAGGATCCTCCCTTTGTGTTGGAGGGATATGTGACCCGTTCCTCTACAGTGGTGACCCCGACGTGATTGGAAGCAGCCTTCGTAGGCGCAGATCAACAGCAGCAGCATCACTGCGCCACCATCACGTTCACTCCCACAGCAAGTCTCAGCCAGCCAGCAACCTCGGCCTCAACAGGGATACACCACATGCAGGAAGCGACCGCTCCAGCCTGGTTTACCCCTACGGCCTCAACAGCGTCTAGGCACAGCACACTGCAACTACGGTCCATGTAAGCAGAGCATTTCTCTCCCGTCTATGCAGCAGCCAGCCACTACGCAGCAATCGCCCCGACTCACTGGGGACCTCACCGCAGCACCGCGCACCGCATTCGATCCCGACTCACTGGGATCAGCGGACTTCAGCCCCGACTCACTGGGACTAGCGGCATTCAGTTCCGACTCACTGGAACTTGCGGCACTCAGTTCCGACTCACTGGAACTACTCAATCCTGGCACTGGCAAGCTCCGCAACAGAGCACAGACAGCTGACTCATCCAGATATCAACCTCCGGTCTTGGAGGGGAGTGATGTGGCGACTTCCACATACAGCGTCAACATAAATATATGACAACGCCATCCACCGAAGATACACTGAACTACGGAGTAACGTAGTGCACGAAGAAGCTACCAATCCTGCATCGCGCAATAGAAGTTCTTGCGCCGATTAACATATATACAACTTCCCAACATCAACCGTTGGGCAGTGGCCCGCCAGGCATGATCACCTCGCCTGGTCGGAGGATCCTCCCTTTGTGTTGGAGGGATATGTGACCCGTTCCTCTACAAATGTATAGGCACTTGTAATTACCAGTGGTATTAAGGAACACATTAAAATCCAATGAAATATCTTATTCAGTGATATTTAAGTCATGCGAATAAATGGTAGTAGGTTCCAAATTATACAAAAAATGTCTAGAATTTACACTTAAGTGCATATCAATCGTTGTAAGACAATAAAAACATTGTAAAACATGGTACACAATATTTTTGTGTGAGTATCGATTTGCAAGTAAGTGTAATGAGTTAAAAGGTTTAGGTAATGTTGTCTACTGTTTCTAAACACTAATTTTTTTTGATAGGTGTGATTGTGAACTCTTACTAAATAATGATGTCGAAATGTTTAGTATGTAGAGTTTACTACGAAATAAATTTATTTGCTAAACGTTCAAAACTTCATTTACTAAATTAATTTGTATTTATTACTATCTATATCTACATGTGAAATTTTAAGAGGCAATGTAGTCTATAAGTTACCAATACAAAAAAGGTCTATTATGTAGAGAATGTAAGGTCTAGATGAAAATGAATAACCTAATCTACCGTGTTTACCATTTAAATGATTTTTTGGGTATAACGTAAATATACTTAACATGCTTAGACTAAAGAACAAAATGGCGAACAAAATGGCGCACAAAGTGCCCGCTTAAAGGATTAAAATGACATAGTATGCTGTGTGAATGACCCAAAATCTACAAGTTCATGCTTAGTTTGGAATCTGGGGCTTACTTTCTGACTGCGCTGTGAGACCTGGGAAATATAGCATTGTGTTAGTATTTGGGAAAGGTGACATGTTAGATTACAAATGTTATTTAAGCTTTACAGTTAATAAAAATCGTTAGTCTTACTTAGAGTTGTTATTTATCAAGATGCCAGCCTTAAAGGCTATTGATGATGATCGAGTAATAGCTTTTAGATTGCTAAAAACTATTGCTACTTGAAGTGGACTACCACTTTTGGGCTCACACTACATCTTTCCTAAGAAAGGAAATTTTGACCACGCTGACCAGACGGATTTTTATAGAGTTTTTTTAATTCTTCTTCTCTTTGCAATGGTGTTGACACGTACTTTGCTCTTTGCCGGCTCATATGACACCCACAAAATAAATACGGAAGACACTCCGTATTGTTAATTCGTTACCATATGGAATAAGGATTTTTATAATAATTTCTGTTTCTTTAGACTTAGGTTAGGCCTAGTTTGTTAGCAAAGTTTTAAATCTGTAGATGTACCTACCCTTTTGCTTGAAATCGGGCTTCACGCTGTCTTCAGCTTTATTATTTATAAAGCTATATATTTAGTGTTTTTTTTTATTATTTTAAAATAGAACAACAACATACAATAACAGACATAAAACACCCATTAAACCTGTAGTGGTTTATCTTGGGTGTGAGTGTACAATCCTCATTTCATTCTTTTTTACTTTAATTACTACATGCACAATAAGAACAAAAATCAGGTAAATATATGAATTATACAAAATTGTTGGTAGCACTACAATAATTAATAGACTCAGGGTAGGTAGACGAACAAATATTTCTAGCAACCGGTACATTTGTTTACGTACGATGAAGCTAATATTTTTTACCTAATGTTACGAGGCTCAGGGTCTATACAGTGTTAAACTCTATAAGAAATTAATGTGACAATAATCTAGATTTCTTAAAAGATACTGTATCTCTCCAGAATATTTGAGTTGCGTTCTCTAATTAACGTGTTTAAGTGAGTAGAAAAATGAGGTGTACCCAATTCTTGTTATAAAAAAATGATTAAAATTTAGAAAAAAGAAATAACCTGAGTTTTCGGTAAGTATTGAATGCGCAAGCACTCAATCGCAATTTTATGATGGCTTGTCTGTTATACTATTTTATGCTGTACTTATCGATACTTCCACTCTAAGATGCTCAATTCAAGTAGGTAAGTAACTTATTTTTTATAAAAATATGTACTCAAAGCTATTAAAAGCGAGGTAGTTTTAACACTGGCTATTGTCCTGTAATAAAGAAAATAATTCTAACGGTTGAAATTTATAAAAATATATGTTTATTTGCACATTTTATATTAGACAATGCATATTACATTCACGTGTTGGGTCAAAGTATCATAACAATAAAATATGACGGGCATAACAGTGAATGCGGGGATGTCCATGTACAGTCAGGAACAAACCTCATTTAGCAAAACAAATGATAGCAGTAAGGCTGGTGAACAGAATTAATTGCCCGAACATCTGAAAAATATGGGTGTCAAATGTGTGGGATGTAACTCCACAACAAATGAATGTCGTCATCATTCTGATTTATGAAAATATTACAATAAGAAAATGTTTTAGTACTCTTATCTGGTTCATCGATCTATCGATCTACAGATTTGATTTCAAATAGTTCCGAGCGGTTACTTATTTATCAGTCCTATAAGTAGGCGTAATTTCCTTTCTATCGAATGCGTTTGGTTTTATTTTTCTACACATGTGCCTGAATGTTATGTAATTCAAGTATCGCTTATATATCATAGTAATAAATAATAAAATAAATATTTTCGGACCTTTTAACACACAACGCCATCTAGTCCCAAAATAAGCAGAGCTTGTACTATGGGTCCTAGAAAACTGATATTAATACATATATACTTTTTCATTTTGTAAATATATACATATGTATACATACACATAAATATATACATG
Source organism: Hyphantria cunea (assembly GCA_003709505.1). NCBI lineage: Eukaryota > Metazoa > Arthropoda > Insecta > Lepidoptera > Erebidae > Hyphantria > Hyphantria cunea. Next base: position 1,485,412 of record PKRV01000563.1, read on the forward strand.
CTTTTGGCAATAAGGCCGCCCTTTGTACAAATCGGTTTACATTTTATGTACTCTCTTCTAACTGTAATATTATAGAGTGCAAATGAAGAGTTTTCTATCTATCTATCTATATGTAAAACACCCAAACTCCGAAACAAATATTTGCAGATCGTACAAACATTTGGTAGATTTTATATTTTTTTAAATATTACCCGTCGCAGATATTGTTTCAGACAGTAAGTTTACTTCTGTACTATATTCCTACAACCTTAAAATAGAGACACAAATAAGTAATAGAATCTGTTTTTCGCTCAAATTATATTTACTTCTTGAGTTTCGCGTATACTCATATGTCTTCTCATATCTGTGAACGTACCGAATATTACAGTATAATGTCAACAAAAATAAATATCGTGTAACTTGAATGCGGACCGAGTCCATGAACGCCCTTATAAATACACTGTTTGCTTTATACAGATTAGTGAGCACACGTTTTAATATGATTAAGTATTATAGTTAAGTGTGTGCCAGTAATTTGTACCGCCCTGGCTCCAGACGAATTAACTTTAATGTAATTCGTTTATTTATTAACGCATATTGTCTAAAAGCGCGCTGAAAGCTTTTTGCTTAAGCATAACCTAAATTGAGATAGAAAATGTATTTTTATTTTTTGGAGACTCATCAAATAATTCACATTTAAAAAATTTATTTTCTGCTATGATAGAGACATGTTTGCCATATAAAGTGATAGCACAGCCTAATATGAAACTTCCTTTTACCGCTAATTTTAGGCGATTTCAAGAAAGGAGGAGGTACTCATTTCGACTGTTTTTTTATGTTTGTTACCTCAGAACTTTCGACCGGGTGAACCGATTTTGAAGATTCTTTATTAAAGCTGGTGCCTTCCGTGTGACCATTTTAATTTGGTCCAGTTCTTGAACTCTGCCTGAGTCAGACTGAGAACAATTATTTGTTTATCACATAAAATATTGTTCCACTTGGGATTTGAACTCACAACACTCGGCGCAGTAGAAAAGTGCGAGGTGACTGCTTAAGACCACTACACCATCCATACAGTATTCTATCCCGATCCCTCACCATAACTCTAAGAAGATAGGCATTAAAATGGCGGTAACGCACTTATAACTAACTTTTCTTTACAAACAACATACGAACACAATTTTATACATAGGTTACGATACTCAGTTACCATCGTGACCCATCTCTTCGCTTTCCCCCTTATTCCAAAGAACAAAAATAAACTCAATAAATAGACATAATCGACTCCCAACAAATAAACAAGAAAGCTGATACTCTGTAGAAAGTTCCTAATCTTAACGTATTTATAAAGAAAGAAGAATGATACAAACTCGTCTGAACAGCTAAAGACCAACATTAAGAACAAATTTCTTACTTTACCCATTAATCTGGCTTCGCATGGGACGAAACCTAAAAAGTTTGGTAAGATAAAATCTGGATGAAATCCAGGTGAAGTGTTATAAGATTCCTTATATGTGAAGTTTTATAAAAGTGTTATATTAATGTCCAGTTTCTTTTGATAATACCTTTAGTGGTGAGTAGAGATTTAAAACTACGTTTCATGTATGTATTACCATCAATAAGTAACAGCTTATAATATTTTAGTTAACTGCTGGATATAGACCTCTAAATAAATAATAAATGTGTATGTGAAATTTCATACATCGATAGCTGATGAACATGAGTGGGCGTTGCTTCCTAAGTCCAATGTATTTTGGGCAAAAACTAGTGTGTGGTTATTCTCAAACTCGATGTAAATTTTGACAAATTTCTTCATCGAAGTAATTTGTTTTCCGTTACAAAAACTTTGAGTTTCATTTAAAGTACAGATTTTTTCATTGTTAGAACGCAGCCTTCAGATAAATAGTCGTTTTTTCCAATATAAAGTGCAGTCAAATTCCTAGTAATAAAATATATTCGAAGAAAATATATATTTAATAACATATTTCTAGTAAACTTGTTCTCTGAAATAATAAAAACCAGCCATATTTATATGTCAGTTACTTTATACGCGTAGCTCAGTCTATTGTGGGCCAACGTGACTTATCACATTTTACCCTCTCTTTCAACGCGAGTATTTCTCTTTTGGTATACAATTTACGAGTAAAACTTTAATAGAATATTTATAGTTTTCCAATAAAGCTATGAACAAAGATACCGGGAAAACGACAAAGGTTATTCGATTTATTCAATCTAATAAAAGAACTGTGTTGCCAGATTTAGTGTTTTATTTATCGGAGCTAATGTAAAACCATTATCAATATATTTATTATATTAAAAAACGGGTTGCCCCAGGGAGTGCCGGCACGGTCCGGATGGCGTAAGAAAGCGGTTCCCGGATCCCTCCCGTCTCAGGCGCAGAGTGGCACACCGTGGTGGTTTAGTGGGTAGTCTGGCTGGTGTCAGTCAGGAGTCCCACACAAAGCAAACCCCCTGTGCCCGCAGGGGGGGAGCGAAGTGCGTAAAGGCATTCCAACACAAAAAAAAAAAATATTTCATATTTTGGAATGGTTAGGGAATGATTCTGCACGAATTGCTTTAATTATCCGTATAAAACTACTATCATTTATGTGGTAAAATACAATTTTCATTGATTGGGGTATCGTATACAAACATGACAATTTATGGTCTAGTCTCCCTCGGTCTTACGGATTTTCGATCAGGTCACGTGTCCTTACGCGAGTTTAACATTTTGTACCCATCACAAAAATCTTACGAATTTTCGATCAGTTCACGTGTCCTGACGCGAGCTTAACATTTTTTACCCATCACAAAAAGTACACAAAATTATTTTCTCTTCATAATAGTTTGTAGGAACCCTTTTTATAATAAATCTAAACTCTATATAAAATACCTGAACTCTATACAAAATAATAACATCGAAATTTCAACAGTAAGCAGTCCTACATTGAAACAGAGGACCGTCTAAATACATGATAAACGTGACCTGCTCATCAAGAGGCCGATCCACGTTTTATCGCAGGGCAGTATTCCTGCCGGTGACAGAAATAAATGTCGGAGAATACGTTTCGTGGGGAGCCACAATTGACACATCGGTTTGTAGTAAAGCGCGAATATATCACGTGTGCCTGTCATTGTCCGGCTTGCGGTGATGTATGAATGGAACAAGAATCTAAATGATTTTAGCCAACAAAAGTTTGTTATCTGTACAATTGAAATGAAATCAGGTTATATCAGAAAAATTACCATTTAAGAACAACCGGGAAGATTTTAATGTTAATAGTATAATTATTAATATCACAATACCAATCAAAAAGTCGTAAACATTTACTCAAAAAGAAAATTAAGAAATAAAGTTTTGCATGGTACCTTCATGCCTCATTTCATTGATTTTAGGGAAGTACATAGACGAAACGCGTATAAAAACATCATGGGCTCCAGAACACGGTAACTTCAGCGGATGTTAGTTCTGCGATGAATGCGACCAGCCACTTGACACTTTAACCTATCTACTTTTTGTTACAATCAGTATTAATTAGTAGTTATTATTATACAAATATATTTCTGTCTTAACCTAGATATAGGGTTTATCCTATAATATATAAACATCAATAGGTCTTTATTCGAAGATTTTTTGATCTTCGTACACTAAATAGAATTTTAATATTATATCTGTTCTTATTTGTTTTAATTTGTAAGAACTCTATAAATTTTATCGAAGTCAAGTGTAATTACACGGGTTGTGTTTAGCACGTATTCAACAGTTCCTAATTGTTTTACATAGGTTTAATGTTGTACATTCCTGAACTGATAGTATTTCGTTCAGAAATGTAATTATGAAAAATTCCTTAAATATTCTTGAAAGTATTATAAGTACTTAGGATAAACAGATAAGACTTTAAGTTAGAATGATTATCTAGGACGGTTTCAGTTTAGGAATATTTTTATTAAGCTTTGCAGGGTTATTTCATAGCCTATGTATCCATAGAAAGGTTTTTCCTCAATTGAGTTTCTTGAGATTTTTATTGTTCTCTTTTATTTATATGAAAACAGTGATTTCACTTTTAGTTGCTGTTATAGTTAAATAGCAATAGAGACACAAGGCCTGGCTTTGGTCAGACTGTTTGATGTTCTATAGTCTTTGACCATATAGTCTATATCCTATTATCACTTGCTTTAATAATGATAAGACACCGACTGTATAAAACTAAAAATCGAGCAATTCTTGTATTTTATAAGTAAATTAATTTTATGTTGAATCTTTGAAAATGCCGTAAGGCGAAACCGTCAGATGTTTGTTTGTTTTGCAAACAAAACCAAATACTGGTTGTACGTGGGTATGTCATCTTCGTACTCCAAACGTCCTTAATCTTCACAGAAGCTTATATGTGATGCATTTTATGTACATATTTAATCTGAATCTCCGAAACGGCTCCAACGATTTTAATGAAATTTAGTCTGCAGGGGGTTACGGGGGTGATAAATCGATCTAGCTTGAATTAATTTATAGAAAATTTAACACAGATAGAAATACCGAACAAAGTTATGTCAGTTACTGTTCATAACATAATTTACTGGTAACACACTGAACAGAGTCTAACAGAAGATTTAAGACTATAAGAAACAGTTACAGAAAATTAAATTACAGACTTAAAGTAATTAGTAGTATACTATTTTAATGGACAAACCTAGGAACAATTTCTATGAAAACTTTGAAACACTCGAAATATGGTACCTACCATTGAATAGAGTTGCCATTATAATAAAAGCGGGCTTTCGTAGCGTGTCTAAGATGGTGGCAATAAGATAAAGTTCAACCAAAGATTGGGTGATAACTGCTTGCGGAAGGAAGGCAGGGATAGTACTCGACGCTTAAATTTACGGCTAGGGTTGTCCGTTTATGTTTTAAACGATAATATACCTATGCCATTAATTTTATCATCTTACATAAAGTGGTGTACAAAATAAAACACATTTATACATAGTTTATGACAGTACAATAATGATTTTTAAACATCCGATTTTAAAATACGAGATGCCTTAACCGAATTATGAATTCCATATTTATATATTTTTTATACATATGCAAGTGTTTGTTTCGTGTTTAATTTTCGCCTAGAAATGGATGAAATAAATGTTGGGAGTATAAATACACTAGGTGACGATTGTAAGGTGAAGTCAAAAGGAAGAGTAATAGTTTAGGCAGTCTATGTATATTTTCACCGTAGGCCCTAACTACTGGGCTGATTTGAATTAATGAAGTGTGAATAGATTCGTAATTATGTACCGAATGACATTGACTATATAATTGGAAATAGACATTCATTTCCATTTCAGTGGTCGCCACACCGCTTCCTACTGCGTCAAGTGTTGTGGGTTCAAGTCCTATGGGACAACACTTTGTGTGATCCATAAATTGTTGTTCTAAGTCTGGGTGTACTTTGTGTCCGTTTCATGTATGTTTGTAAAGATCTCCGTGACACGGGTATGTATTGTACTAATGCGGAAGTTGTAAAAAAAAATTACCAAAAGTTTTTACGTAGCTGAGATATAGTTTTGTTAAAATTTTCCTAGTTAAAACTTGTGAATAAATGTGTTTCATTTCTGATTTTTAGTTTTTTATATGTTATTGGGTATTGTTATTGTATTAATATATGATAGTACGCTATTTTTTGTCCATCATATAAAGGGTAAACTAAAAATTGAATCGCTTTATAGCGACTAGAATCGCTCTTGGTTACCCAGAACTGTCTTATATCGGTTATCTGATCCGTAGTGATTTTATTTGAATAAAATCAATATATACCAAAGAATGGCCTACCCGATAGACAAAGTATAACCTTTCTTTAGACCTATTATGTTGTTGTGTTAGAACCTGATCATACAGCACAGCTACGTAAAACGCACGACGGAATAATGCGCTGTTAAAAACAAAGAAATTTATATCTTTCTTTCACAATATGCCTGTTAACTAAGTTTTACAACAGTTTTATCTTACAACTTATTACCCATTTAAAATTTTATAGATTCTTTTGTAAAGGATTGATTACATTTTGATTTATTACCACTTTGAACTTTTTCTCGAAAGTGTATTACAAAATCGCATTTCAAGAATATTAACACCATAATTGTGATTAATTTAACATTTGGATTGATGTAGAATTTTTGAATTTTCTGCTTAAGAGTATCTTTAAGAAAGAGCATGAATTTTCTCTAGTTTCTCCTTGATGGCGATTATTCAGTAAAATTTAATTCTTATCATCCTTCAAGTTACTTTCTTCCGGCTGAAATTTACATTTAAAGTATGTTTAGTAACAATGGACTCTGGCCTAACTTTGTTTTTAATATTTTCGGGAAATTGTTAGCGTATAGACTGCCTCTGTGGCGCTGTAGTAGCGTTAGCGACGAAGCGAAGCGAGCTTCGCTTCGCTTCGCTTCGTGCTTGAGGTCTCGGGTCGATTCTCGTGTCTGACCAAATGTTTGTATGATCTGCAAATATTTATTTCGAAGTTTGGGTGTTTTCTATGAATAATATGTATGTATTAACAAAAAAGCATAAATAAAAGTATAAATATATTCATATCAATTGTCTACTACCCATAACATAAGTTCTGCCAAGCTTGGAACTAGATGGCGTTGTGTGCAAAAATTCCTCCCTGTATAATCCACTCCCTAAAATGACAGGCGCTTTAGGGAGTGGCTCATACGTATTTAATCAAATGTTGGGCGAAAATATCCAGTAATGTCTCAAGTTTAGAAAAATAACTTCCGATGATAGTACCAGCAATCATTTGTCTGCTGTTTTTTTCGTAGTAATTATAGCGCCTGTATATACGACAGAGTGTGTCATAAACAACGTGTTTCTCTATGTAGGAAAGTGTTGGTAAGCTTATTATAGCAAAATTGGGGCCAGAGACTTACATATATGTGTATCTGAAATGTCAGTGTGGTGACGGACGGACGGTGGTGATTAAGAATACGATGAGTGACCACCTCTTATCATCCCACGGGTATCGTAAGTGGTGAGAAACAAACACTTTTTTTTCTTTTTTTACGTGTGGAAATCCCCTCGGATCTTCACCCCACCGGGGTTTGCGGTGGGGCGGTGGATCGGAATCGAGCCGACAAAAACCACACGGTGTGCCACTCTGCGCCCGAGAGGGCAGGAAGCCGGGAACTGCTTTCTTATGACATCCAGACCCCTCTCAGTACTTAAAACATGCCATATACCCATCTGGCTTGCATTGTATATTAAACCATAACCTCCTTTCAAATAAGATGCCAATATCTATCAGTGGACTGTTAAAGGCTGCTGATGATGTATCTAAAATAATTTTAGTTGTAAAACCAAGGTTCCGTAGAAGGTATATGTTTTGAAAAATTATTGTCTATTACTTTCTAAGGGTATTAATTTGTGATGTGTCATTGTATTTACTAATATTTCCTTGATAATAAACTTGTATCTCTTTCCCTTATATCAATCTAACTTCTATTCCAGGGTGTCAGGTAAATGGCCGCTCATAAAAATAACCAGCCTAAACCGTTTCAATGTGACAAATTGTGTCAACCATAAATTAGGGAGGAGACAAAAAACAATCACTTCCTTATCAAAAATTTTTTTTGCAACACTATACATAAATTATGAATTTTCTTCATAAATTAAATAATTTTGCTGTGTTTTAAAAAAAGTTAATTATAAATGAGATCTAATCAAAGGAAAGAATTGCCGTTGGGCATGGAAAATTGGTAATTTCGGAAGCCTATAATAATCTCGCAATTACCTCAATTAAATTAAAATAATTGTTTCAGTGGGAACCTTTGCAGGAGTGAAAATGTTATGTTGTAAGGTACACATATATCCTTTATGTTGGTTGATTTTATTTTCATGATTCAAAAGCTTATACAAGCAGTAATTTTCCAATATTATGATCATTAAAACCATTTTTTACTACGTTGTATCTGTAAATGTATATAAAGTATCTATATTTTTTTGCTTTGGTAAAGCATTATTTTGTTGATTATCAATTAATATTTGCATATTTCACTAAAAACAAATGGAATCGAATAATATCATGAGGCGGTTTTTTACTTCTTAGTATTTCATGTTACGATTTTTGAATTTTAACAAATGTTATTCAAATCTTAAATGTTCCGAACTAAAATTATTTAAAGTTAAAAATAATACCTACTTATTTTATTAATAAATGTGGAGGAACGGATCACATATTTCTCTAACACAAAGGGAGGATCCTCCGACCAGGCGAGGTGATCATGCCTGGCGGGCCACGGCCCAACGGTTGACGTTGGATTGTTGTATATATGCTAATCAGCGTGAGAACTTCTACAGCGCGATTTAGGATTGGTAGTTTCTTAGCTTCCTTCGTTACTCCGTAGTTCAACGTATTTTCGGTAGTTTGCGCTGTAGTGTATTCTATGTTGACGCTGTATGAGGAAGCTCGCCACAATATTAATAAATCTGTGATACAAAGTTTACATAAAATAATAAATCAAAGCTAATATACCTTTGTTACTCTCGCAGCTACAAAGATATTTTTAAAATAGGTCGTAAAACTATACGAGTCGCAAACTATGAACTGTCAATAGATACTACAAAGTAGAAGCTATGCATACAAATATGCATTTTATTGCACAACTTCGTATACGCTTGTACACAAATTTGCGTTGAAATATTGCGCTATAAGTGCGAATACTACAATGTTCGCTGTTCGCAACCTATGAACAGATGAGTTACGACTCGTACGAAGTTTGTATGTTTCATTGTTTGACTGCCTCGGTGGCGCAGCGGCAGTGTATGCGACTGTTGTTCTAGAGGTTTCGGGTTCGATTCCCGGGTCGGGTCAAATGTTTGTATGATCTACAAATGTTTGTTTCAGAGTTTGGGTGCTCTCTATGTATGATATGTATGTATTTACAAAGAAAAGTATTTATGTATTTATATCAGTTTGGGACTAGATTGCGTTGAGCGTTAGATGTCTGAAGTATTTATTTATTCATTTTAGTCATTAAAAATATGTAAAGAAGATATCGTGCAAAAATAATTATTTGAAGGACTTTTATAAGGCATAAAATATTTATTTTTATTAATATTCAACTTATCGATATGGTAACTATCATAGACAAAGAGAAATATAGATGTTCACACTGTATAAACTTGATGAAAAAGTAAAATTTAATTTGGATCATCATTATCATCTTAGCCAAAGGACGTCTAAATATATCATTATTCTTAAACAAAACAAATGACCAAACAGATAGAATAATGCATTACTGCCAAACATAACGACGCCACCTGGCCAACGAAGATCGCTGAAAAGAATGCAATATAACGCGAAAGAAGCCGCTAGACATTTTATATTTATGATCTTATATTTCGGATATTTAGACCATCTGTGGTCCTCAGATAAGTTCAGAGAAAAAAGCTGGTGATATTTAGAATATTTTTGTTATCAAAAAGTCTGATAATTCGCTCAAAATCGAAAGTTTTAAAGTAGTATTTAAATGTACTTTTTTTTTCAATAATTTGTTAAGTATAATTTTAATTTATTGTAGAAAACCTATCGATCGTTAAAGATTTTCTTTTCATCTATACTAATATAATAAAGAGGAATGATTTGATGGTTTGTTTGTTTGCATTGAATAGGCTCAGAAACTAATGAACCGATTTGAAAAAAAAATTCCATCCCCGAGTAACATAAGCTACATAACATTTGCAAAAAAGTTAATTTTTTAAAGCTAATTTTTTAAATCCGTGTGAAAACTTCGATACTTCGTCAAGTGTTCGTCAAGCTTGGAAAGTGAGAGCGAGTTAAAATTTATAATATTTAAATTTTTGGGTAAATACCAATGTCTACGCGTGCGTAGCCGGGGCGGACTGCCAGTTCACTATAAAGCGCACAAAATATGTGATATTGATTTTATGACCTATAATTAAATTGATTATGACTTACATTTGACTCACACTGCATACTGACATACCTAGTTTGATAAGTGTATAATAAATTACCACAAGACCAGAGGACTGGACTGGACTGGACAACTAGATATCCGTTCCATCTTTCTTTATCTGTTGCATCGTTGTATTTTATTATTAAGGTATATTAGAAGTGATCAAAGTGACTTGAAATGGAAGGGATCTATGTCCTGCAGTGGACTGCCATATCTTAAAATCCTAGAAAACAACAAACAGAGATTATTAATCAACCGCTTATAATCATTACCGACCTCGACTGCGTGCATTTTTTTATACTTCATTGTAAATAAATACATAGACCCAGTTACTCTTACAATTAACATGACGCTATCGAGGCTTCCCAAGCCCAGTTCATTAAGCCTTTCAGAATACAGAGCATGGTAAAGAAATATATATTAATAATTTCGAAAACATTTTGTACAGTTAATATGAGACTCTGGCGCAACCGAGCTTTTAGAACGTTAATGTAATTCTATATATGTACAAATAAGAAACTACAAACCATTAGGTTAATAAAAAAAATCCAAAAAAGTAAGAACAAACTACATTGGGGTCATAATACGCTTTGTTCTCTCTTTGTTTCATTAAGTGGTAAAAATACTTCGTTGAGTATTGTTAAGCAATGGTTGGTTACTCCGTACAATTACTGATATTGCCTCTAAGTAAATGCTGCAATACAAACGGGTCGAAGGAGAATATTTTATTTGGTGAAGTCAATATAGCCTTTTATCGTTGAAAGGTTAATGAGTTTTGGGAGATAACAATGAATAAATGAATGTAAAACCCAATTGCGTGCAATGGAATTATTCTAAGTGTCGAAGCTTGGGACGATAGAAGTGTAGCTTAAACACTGATAATTTTGTGTTTAAATCTTATTTGTCCTTTATTTTGTAAAACAAAAAGCCGTTAGAAACTTACTTTACAATTTTTTTAAAGAAAGAATTAATGTTATTTTTTGCCTGCGTACGTAACTTTATGCGTACATATGTGAGTATGTATACATGATAATGTGATATATGTAAAGTAATAAAATTGTTAAAAAATATGTTATGCTATTCTATAATGACTGTGACCACAATATATACCTCAGAAAATTCCTTATTCTGATTACTTTTAGTTAAACCAGCTCATTCAAAATATCTAACTACCTTAATTTGAATACAATATATTCACTTATAATTTTGAAATTGCCCTAAATCTATAATACCTTTAAAGCAGAACTTTGTTTTGTTCGACTTCGCTTCGGGTATCCACGTGAAGGGTATCGAATTTATTTCGTTGAAACAAACAAATTGTTTGTAGCCTCATAGTTAACAGAACACTGAGGGCGTTTGGTGTTACAGTCGTTTAATTAAACCCCCGGAGGAAAACAGTACATATACAAATTCGCTTACTAATTAGGTTTAAAGAGTTAGGTAGAAAGGCAGTTAGGTTTCGGTGAAATATTGAATTTAAAGGGACTTGGAATTAATTAGAGAAAGCTTTGCATGTTATTATCCAGGGAAGTTCTACCTCAATACTATTCTCAAAGTTGAAGCATAAAGTATTGTATATATATGTGTAGGATAATTTTAAGCACAGAACATTACAGACAATTTATTATTAATTATATTTTACACATCCATACTTATATTATAAATTCAAAGTAAATATGTCTGTCTGTCTGTCTGTCCTGCTTTAACGGTCAAACCACTGCACCGATTTCAATGAAATTTGGTATGGAGATACTTTGATTCTTGAGGAAAATAAGGACATAGGCTACTCTTTGTTGCGATAACCAACAACAACGCGGGCGGAGCCGCACGTAAAAGCTAATATATAATAAATAAGTAAATTGAAATTCAATGACATAATGAATTTAAAACTAAATCTAGGGAATAGTTTTATTTGTATTTGAGAATTAGTTGAGAAATTTTTGAATCAATGTTCTTTTACGGCTCCGTCTACTAGGCTCTCCTGGGGGATTCATTTGGGATTTTCGTCCACACTGATCAACTAAGGGATCTTTTTTGATTTCTTTTCCATTTTGATCCCCCAGGTGATTAATACTTGGATTTTTTCTTCCATTTGGATCCCCTGCTTAAACCGATCTAGGATTTATTTTGTTTATTTTTTATTTTTTTATTATTGTGTTGGTATTCCCCTTTACTTCAGGATTGTGTTAGAGACTGTTTCTTCCATATTGACTAACTATTCTTACGCGTCTGTGAGTGAGATACATTCGCATGAATTCTTTGTACAGTTAAATTGTTAGAATTTAGTTTTGTTACGCATATTCAGTTTACTACTTTAGTAATCTCGAAAAATATATTTCGACTTAAAGAGTTACAAATAGGATACAGTATTATTTCCAGCTCAACCATTCTGAACAATTGTATAAGTAATTAAGATTACCGTCCAAATCCGTTACCATTTAGGCCAGTTCGATTGAAGTCAATAAGCCGGCCTGGCTAGAAAACCGATACATTTCATCTAGTGTGGTTATTGTAAAAATTGGGAACGCGTCCACAGTCATAGTAATAGTCACTAATGATTACGCGACCTTTGCTCCTTCAGTGTGAAAAGCCAGTATTTTCATTCCTACTACGCAAAAACTACTAAACTACTATAGAGGAAACTTAACAGTAATAAAACTTATATATTTATGTCCTACTATTCACCATGATAATCGAAATTTACATAGGTAGAGCAGCGGGAATACTCTAGTTGTTTTATAATGCTTCAAGTACTTTAATTGCCTCAATCGCTGAAACGATTATAATTAATTCATTATCAAAACGTCTACGTCTCATTTTAAATCGCTGTGCAAATTTAGGTGAAACGAAACGCTTTGTCGACAAATATAGATAGCGGGCGGGGCCAATATGAGCTTTGGAAAAAAACTCTATTCAAGAGAAAATGAAGGGTGCTCCACTCTAAAATTGATGACGTGTAAAAAGCTGATAGAGCCATCAGGGGTTCATTTAAATGTCGCGAATGGGATGAGAATCTCTCAAGCTTTTGTATAATGTTCATGGCTCAACAAAGTTTATACCCGATTGTATCTTTTGTAGATTGGTACAGATTCGCAGGATTTCAAAGTAAGATTTGTAAGAGAAATAGTTAAGTCGATCTCTATTGTTTTTACACATGATTGTACGTATGTCGTAGGACTTGCTGCTTTGTTAATTAATTAATTCGAACTCTATACAACGATTCGAGTCTGATTTGTATAATTACAAAAAAAATCTTTACTACAATATAATACAATATATATTTAAATGTTTTGTATGAGGTACATTTTAACTTAAATTATGTTGTACTAGCCTTTCTCCGTGGCTCCATTCACAAGTACATTGATGATCAAATTAAAAGGTAGCCAATGTAATTCTTCAAGAAACAAAGTATTTTCGAGCCGAAATTAATAAAATTTAGTAATAACCACCGTTTAGCCGTGAAAACCTAACAAACAGAGTTAATTTCTCATTAGTAACATAAGAATAATATTTGTTATATAATTTTGATAATACAATTATCATAATTCTGTGACTAATACTTATAAAAAATAGTTTAAAAGAAAATAAAAATAGAAAAACTCCTTTAAAAATATGATAGATTGTTATTTATTTACTTTACGAAGATTCTGATTAACCGTATGCATTATTAACTGTTTATAAATAATGTAGCCTGTTTTCTCAAAATATATAAACAGAAAGCTCAGTATTCCAAATACCGAACCTTAAAATCATGCATACTGATTATAGAAAGCACTAAGATGTTATTTAGCCTAGGTATAAGCCATACGATCTCATGGGAATGTCCTTACCTTAAACCAATTTTTTAGGTATCTTTGCAGGTTTTATAGCCCTTTACATAGTCTCAGGGGTCATCAACAGTATTCTGTAAAAGTAAGTTCTGTAAAATTTGGTTAAAATTTTACTACAATTGCAAAGATTTTTGTTTTACTTTCAAATCATTGTGCAAAACCCGCTCGTCCTAATGCGTTTGCAATCCTATACATGTATCACTATGCGCATATGGAAAATGATAAATATATTGGTTTAATATAGTGAATTCTACAAACAACCTGTAAAACAGTTTCTCAATCGTATCTTTAATAATTGAATGTTTTAACACAAAAGTCGTTTGTACTATGTTGATATTTGGTAGTGAGCCCAATCTCATGTAACGAAGATAAACCGAACTGTACCCAATATACACATTACTCTTCATTTATCTTTTGAAAACAAATAACTTTAAAATTCTTGTAACTTTATCTTTATAGAGACAATGCACTTCGATAACCGCAAATCTCGTTTATATTTCCTCTAAGACCCTGTAAAAGCCATTGTTATTGATAGCCCAGTATATTCTAAAGTTAATGCATCCATGCATCGAGGTTAGCTTAAAGAAGCTTTCAAAGAGAATAACGAAGATATTACGGAATATAACCGAGAATGTATTTTTTTTAAACTTGGATCATTGTAAATGAAAAATTAATGTGATGCTTCAGTTTTATTTTGTTTACTTATATCAAATTGATATTGTTAGGTATATCTTTATGGTGCGTTTCCATACTTGCCAAGGCTCGATAAGCATCCAAAAGCCCCAAGCGTCCACAAATAACTTGGCATATGGAAATCGGTTACACGCTTGTGAATGCGTAAGTGTGCTACGTACATCCAACCATGACGGACACCGAACTTAATATCAGCTATTATGTTTGGTTTAACCTAATTTTATTACAAATACAAGCAAATTAAAACAAAAACGTTTCTCACTTTCATATGTTTACCTTTCTATCAGGGAATATTTTAAGCTCGGCAATATTTTAGATTTATATTGTGGGGACACTGAACTGAACTATGAACTCACGAGACCTAACTAAATACAAATTGAATTAGTTAGGTACTATATTATTATAGCATATAATGTAGGTATTTGATTAACGTTGGTAATATATTTGCATGTATAATTAAGTATGCTTGAAATGTATAACCTAAAGTCTATGATAGAGTCGCTAGACCAATATTTAGTATTTGGCATTTCAATATCTTTCAAAGTAATAAGTAATATAAATTTAGAATTTGTGATACAATATTAAGTTTATTCTGTAATTTTTGATGACTTTGAGACAATTGTATGATTATTATAGGAGGTGGCTGTTCTGTTGTCAACTGGATACATTTATAAAAATGTTGATCATTAAAAATGAGCATACATTTATAACCGAAGCTGTTGATTCATATAAAAATGATCATTTCAACAAATACAATCATTCAAAAACTGAAAAAATCGCAATATATGTAAGCGATGCATATAGTCACTGGCGCAAATGCATTTCAGCATGAACGCCCTTGAACACAGCCACACGGTTGAATTATCCACAGGACCCGAGTCTGAAATAACGGTGGCGTCGTCTGATTTAATTTTTCAACATTATTACTAATGTATTTTCACGGTAATAAAAAGGACACAAAAGTACGAGGTAATTTAGGAAGCTAATTAATTAACACGGCTTGGTTTTCCTCTTAATTTTCAATTTATATGGACGTCAGAATCAAAAAGTACTTAATGAATGGAAATTATGTTTTTACTTGAAAGAAACGACAAGATGAGCTGTTTTCTTGTGGGTTTTCTTACATAAAGTAGTAACCTTTTTTGTTTTATATTTATTAAGATCAGACGACTGTGTCAGTTGTGTAAAGTATTTATTTCATTAACAACCCATAATGTCACACTGCTGGGCTCTGGTCTCCTGTCAGAAGAGCACCTAAGTATTACCTAACTATTTATTTATTTTGTAATAATTATATTTAAAAGTTTGTTATGTCTTTAATAAATAAATGTGATAATAGCGATAAGGGAATTCAGCTCCAATAGCTAAGTCGTAAGTGTTTTGCGTCGAATCCTTCTCTACTAGCTCCGCCCGCGTATATATCGGCTAACGCTGCAAATAGTAGCCTATGTGTTATTCTGATGTATAAGCTTACTACTACTACTGTATAGGTATTACTGTAAAGTTTCATCCAAATCCGTGTAGTAGTTTTTACGTGAAAGAGTAACAAACATCCATCTATAGTTACAAATTTTCGTGTTTATAATATTAGTAGGATTCTCTTGTATCAAACAAAAAAACAAACAACAACCCATAATGTCCCACTGCTGGGCTCGGGTCTCCTCTCAGGAGAGGGTTAAGGCCATACGTCCCCACGCTGGCCAAGTGCGGGTTGGGGACTGGCAAGAATACGTTGTGGCTACGTAAATCTTGCCGTTGGATGTTTTTAAGCCGCCCGAAGGCCTCCAACTAAGCTTCACGACTGTTATCGTATGATAACAACCGGGACCGACTACTTAACGTGACCTCCGAATCACGGAGACGCTCATGGTAACATGCCACCAGCGGTCACCCATCCAGGTGCTGACCGCGCCATCGTTGCTTACCCTCGATGATTGTTTCTAATCACCGAGTAATATATAATCTCTTGTATCATTGACTTATATTTTATTAACCTTGACCGCGTGACTTAGCGTTGAGAGACATCGTTTTCACACATAATAGTTTTCTTTTTGTTGTATCTACGTTAGTAGAATATCCACTTGTCTAGGATTCTGACTAGTTAACCTTGGGGATCACGTTGTGATGTGCAGTGCAAGATCCATAGTTTTATGTCTTCGTATTGTGTTTGGTAAAATACTCCAAATTTTAGTTTACTGTTTATGAAGCTAATGTGTTGATTTGATCTCTTTAGTTGTTAATGTCAGAATAGAAAAGTTTAAGTATGATATTAGTGATGCTGTGAAGTTTGATCACAGTTTTAACTCTCGTATAAATTGTGTGTTACAAGCTTGTTTGTCAATGTAAATGTATGACTACGTTTGCACTAGTTTCACTGTGGTTTAACTTGTCACCTTGTCAGGCACGGCTGTGAACAACATTGTGGTTTCTCTCTGTTATATATATATATATCTCTCGTTATAGCGTTTCAATTTTGTAACACACTGATAAAATAAACGACTTGTCAAAGTAAATGTTTTGAGCGCTTATATGTTACGTATAAATAAATGATTTTATTACGGTGTTTATGATATATTAAATTATAAGAAACGTTATATATTACACTTATATTTATCATAACTCACGCTCGGCGGTCAGTAACCCAACCTAGGCACATCCCGTGCCATGGTACCTAAACTGCTGATAACCATACATTAAAATTTTTAAATAGGAATATATCTTTACATACTAAAAAATGAAGATGATTCAACTGTCTGTTCGCTTAGATCTTATAAACTATTTAACAGATTTAATGCACTTTCAGCAGTAGAAAGAGTGTTCCCGGAGGAAGGTTTATATGTGTTATGTATCCTAATATAGTGGATAGTTAGTTATTGATAAATTATACACAGATACAGAAAGAAATGTGTGTATCAAGTCCTGGTCCGACTTTGTGTTTTTCTTTTAGTTCGAAAAAGCATTGCGTAAAGTTATTAATATAATACAATGAAGCTAAAAATATATGAATAACAAATACACCATCTATTCGCCTTAAAAGTGAACATTAATGAAGCAAGAATCAAGAGAATGAATAATTTATTCATCAATCCACCGCATTTGATCGTGTGGTATAGAGCTTTTCAAAACTTTGATATCGCTCCACCGAGGACGTTTAAAGTATCCTGAATTATTAATAGTTAATATTATGGTTTCATTATATAGATCGATAGGTTCGACAGCTGCAAAAAGCCTTGAAATATCAGTAGGCGTGTTTGCGATTCGAACCAAACGAATTGTAGTTGCCACTTGTATTCTTACCACTTTGGCTCTGTTACGCTGTGTTAAATACACTATTGGCATAATGATTTAAACGGAAGTAATGTAGGTTCAATCTCTACTTAAATTAATGAACTTTGTGTGCACTATAAATGACTGTTCTCAGTCTGAGTGTCCACTGTGTCAGTTTCATGAAAGTTTATAAGCTCACTCGCGACACTGGGTATATTGTGAATAGCATATACCTTGAATAGCGATTTCTGGTTGGTTGGTTAAAATTAAACCTATAGTGATACACAAACGCACCTAATTTACACAAAATGCACATATTTTATTATATCAGACATATAACCTTTAAATGCCAGCATGTAATAATAATGTATTATTCTAATTATAAATATATAATATATTAAGGAATATAAATCACATATTTTCGGATATACGTATTCAACCAGTGCATCCTCCCTGTAATTACGTACGGTGTCGAGACGTGGACACTGACTGTGAGGCTTATCCATAAGCTTAGTGCCTTAATCTTAGTCGAGAGATTCTCAGAAAAATAAAATTCGTAATGAAGAAATTCGTCAGAGAACCAAGGTGACCGACATAACTCTAAAAGTTAGTAGGTTGAACTGACTACCGCTGGAGTAAATGCGTTTTAGAGTGGAGACCGCGTCCTGGCAAAATAGTGTGGGACGCCCTCTGGCTAGATGCCGGGACGACATGCATAGGAGGGCTGGCAGCGACTGGATGCAAAAACTAACAAACCGGGCTCTATGATGTTCCTTGGGAGAGGTCTATGTCAAACAGTGGACTACAACGGGCTCATGATTGATGATGATTGAAGCTAATTATTCTCTCAATGATCTGAAGTCCTTCAGATATCGTTCACACAGATAAGGCCCCACAAGCCCAAAATGTCCACAACATTCTAAGACAACATAATATTTAAGAGAACCTAAGCCATTGTCCCAATTTCACAAAAATAATATTTGTTGTATTTGTCCTAATCCCGAATGTGTATTCTGATATACCTATTGAATACAGGCCATTTATTACGAATAAGATTTGTTATTATATATCGAAATGAATACATTACTTATATTAATATTATTACTATTATACGTATATATGTTCAAATATATACCACGCAATATGTGTTGTATGATTTATGAAAATGAAATGAGGAAATGATAACAATTCTACTATCAAAAATGACAGTCCTAATTGAATGGGGTTATGGTACACAGCCAAGTAGACTTATTAAAAAAGAAGGCCAATTAAATATCAAAATCATGTCATCAAATATAAGCCTTTATTTTATAAAAATACTATTTAGACATTAACTAAAACTAATTGACAGACCACACCGGGATACCTATTATTTTTGAAGAAAAGAAACCTATGTACGTTTACATTTCTTTTTTAAACTTTGTACTTCGAAAGAAAAGTATAAAGTTTCAAAAAAATATAGTAAATTTCTCTCTCTTTCAAAAAATTGCGTTTTGAGACAAGAAACATAAAAATAAAAATTAAGGAATTTTTCCAAGAGATAATCTTTATTTCATTTATCATTAAAAATACATGCACATGGTTTTAGGAGACTGTCCAAACCGAACATCAAGTAATGTCCATTTGGTATGATGCTCTGACATTATTTGTTTAGAACGAATGAGGGGCCAATTTATTTCACAATAGATTACTCCTGGCAGTGATGAAACTCGATCAATCTAGTTGTGGCTACAACTCGATCATTCTTATTAGGATACGTTCTTTGATGTAATTCATTGGGTTTGTATACACAATCGATAGTGTGTAATCATAATGTAAACATTCTCTAAATTCTCTAATTTGAATAATATAAAAGATAGTATCTTTTACGGTATGTGGAGTAAACGATAAGAATGGTCACTATTAAAGCAGTCAGTCCGTTATTGACGTTATTGATAAGTCACCGCTTTATAGTGTAAGAAATACGTTCTCGTACTCATCGCTTCGGTGCTTTCTTCCTGCGCCGAGCGGTCAAAACCTGGAACTCACTACCAGCGCACGTGTTTCCTTCCCACTACGATCCCGGGTCCTTTAAGCGGGGCGTGAAAAAGCATCTCACTAGACCGCCATAGTGTGGGTCACCATGCTGCATTGTTCTTTTTCGCATTGAGGATGGTGACCACCACTCTTGGATTCTGCTCATGCTTTCCATCAGGCAGGGCAAAGTCATTTTGGCAGCTTATACATAAAAAAAAAGAAAAAAAGTGATCTGCAGAAGAGATCGCTGTTAGGTCTGTACCTCTCTCGGCGAGCTGTGACAAAAATAAATTACCTCGCACATTGATGTTTCGAAAGGATTCTCGGAAAAATGTTTATTATATATATAATTATATATTATAAATAATAGTTGGATAATTCTTGTGGAAAACTGGAGGTGTTATATTTTCTTAGTCTGCTTAGTCGTATACACTGCGGCCTCACGGGAAGTTAACACGGGTTTGCTAAAATAAGTTTTTCGATAATTCAGAACATTTTCCCGAAATATCAAATGTTATTTAATAGTAGGTGGTATTACGTTTTTAAATTCTAATGGGAATGTTTAAAATTCGAATTAAATTTTGATAGACTTTACTGTTTTGCTTAATAAGCAAATTTAATTCTACGTGGAATACGAAGGAAACAGGGAAAAAATACATTTTACCAAAAAAAAAGTTGTGAACAAATCATATAATAACTTGTATCGATCCTCTGAATCTTAAGACCGCTTCCATTCGATTTTTCATCGATCGTATGAGTTACGACCACGTGACGGGGAATGTTTTGTAAAGTCTCTTGGATTACATTCCGCAGCTGACCAGGAGGAGGAGTCACTGGGGCAGGATCTCTTCCTCGAATACATCCTGCATCTTTTTAGTTCATCCCATAAATATTCTATGAGATTCATATCAGGACTCCTTGCTGGCCTTTCCATAATCGAGATACTGATTTCAAAGAGATAATCTCGTACG
The DNA here is from genome assembly GCA_003709505.1 of Hyphantria cunea. Classification (NCBI taxonomy): domain Eukaryota; kingdom Metazoa; phylum Arthropoda; class Insecta; order Lepidoptera; family Erebidae; genus Hyphantria; species Hyphantria cunea. Next base: position 1,506,134 of record PKRV01000563.1, read on the forward strand.
AGTGGCGCAGTGTGGGAAGAGTTCCGTACCATGATCAATACATTTTAAGCGTATACCTGTTGTCGTTATCAATATCAAGCAAAAACGAGCAAAAAATCACGTTTGTTGTATGGGAATTTTTTGTATTTCTGTTAAAGCGGCATCAGCAATACAATCTCTGAAAATTTCAACTATCATGGATCTTGAGATACAGCCTGTTGATAAAAAGACGGACGGACAGTGAAGTAATAGTAATAGGGCTCCAGTTTACAATTGGACACGAAACCTTGAAAATTAAAGTTTTTTTTTATGAAAAGTGTATATTTAAATTACATTTTTCCCTTTTTTATATTATATTCTGAAATAGGAATAAGCGAAAAACATTTAACTCGTCCCATGAATACATCAAAAACAACCAAAGTAGTAAATTATACAGACAATTAATATTGAGAATCAGGGACCAGTAAATTAAGAGCAGTTTCTTTAAAACAGTGACAAACAAATGAGGGTTTTAAGCGTTAAATTTCAAAAATAAAATACGAGGATGTGATTTTACTCAAACGTTTGATTTCTACGAAAACAATCGAGTAGAGGTCCAACATTTTTTTTCGGATAACGGAATTCTGTATTCCCTTAACAAAGTAAACATAATAGACTATAGATACTGGTCGATCATGTTGAAATCCAATATAGCTGAAGCTATTGTGAATGAAATCTATTTATTTATACAGTCAAGAGAACTTAGTAATCCATTAAACACTAGAGAAATGTTATGTCGTAAGCAATACACAACTAAATAATCCTCAATACAAAGTGATTTAAGTAAAGCGGATGAAAATTAATGGAGGCGCCTCTTCCCTCTGGTTCTACGTAGGATAGGCGTTGTAAAGGTGTGCTTGATTTGTTGTTTCTGAACACGCGATAAAGCCTTCTTCAAAGCAGGGAAAGGTCAAACCATTAATTATATGTCAGCTGTAGGTACGTTCCTTATAAGCCTTGTACAAATATATATTTGTATGAATTCTATAAACAATGTGAATGTTACTCTCATAGATAAAAAATAGCTTCATCGATCAGTCTACGGTGCAGCGAATATAATTAGATCAAGTCAGTGGTTCGTTCAAAAAGGTTTTTTTTTTTAAATAGTCTAACCATAAATAACTTTAAATACCTATCTTCAAGCTTCACTCATCCGTTACTGAAATAGCGGGCCGTAAAGTGAAAAATAAGTGTGAGGCGTCCGAAAATAAGTCAACGTGTCCTTCGCTGGGGCTTGTCTGGTTTTTAATTGGTTTGATGTGAGTTCGCCGATGTAACTCGATGACGAGTTTTCGGGATTTTTTTTACTCGTGTCACGGACACGATTTTAGATTAAAAACTGGGCAAAAGAGAAGATATAAGCGAGTGTAAACGAGCTTTTGTGAATTTTAATTCTCCTCGTACGCGGCCGATGTTACAGTTTCACACATATTTTAGCAAAAAGAGGATGTTTATGCGATGCGACTCGGAAGGGGATACAATTTTAGTTTCGCATTAGATTATAATCGGGTTCGCATTAGATTATTATCAGGTTTTCGAGCGGGTCATAGTACAGTAAGTGCGTTGATCACCGTGACGGATGACATCAGGCTAGGTATGGAGAATGGAAGTCTCACAGTTCTTTCTTTACTGGACTTTAGTAATGCTTTTACTAGTGTAGATTTCCACATACTGCTGGGCATATTGCGCTCTATCAACATATCTCCGACAGTAATTGATTGGTTTCAAAGTTACCTGTTTGGGCGAAGGCAGCGTGTGCGCCTGGAGGAGTCTTTATCTTCTTGGTGTAACACGTCTGCTGGGGTTCCGCAGGGTGGCATTTTATCTCCTTTACTTTTCACCTTATTTATTAATTCTATTTCCAAGTCATTAGCCTCCTCCTACCACCTTTATGCAGATGATTTTCAAATATATACACAAGCACCATTACACAGATTATCTGAAGCGTTTTCAACTATTAACCAAGATCTGGAGCATGTGTGTAAATGGAGTGAGCGGTATGGAGTTGTGGTTAATCCATCTAAGACCCGACTTATTGTAGTAGGCAGTGCCAGGATGGTATCGAGAATAGACTGGACGCAATTGCCTAACATTACATTTAACGGAACCCCATTATCAATAAGTACGTCTGTTAAAAATTTAGGAATCTACATTGATAACACTTTAACTTGGGGCCCTCAATTGCGAGAAGTTAGTCGAAAATTGTATGCATCGGCGGGGTCCTTACGAAGACTACGCAATTACCTCCCAACAGCTACTAAAATTGCACTTGCGCAATCCCTCCTTCTTCCTATACTCGACTATGCTGATGTCAGTTGTCTCGACATCACAGAGGAGCAACTCGACAAACTTGAGCGCCTTCAAAATTTTTGCATTAGATTTATATTTGGATTGCGCAAATATGATCATATTTCTGAATTTCGCAATCAGCTTAAGTGGCTCCCGATTCGCCTTCGACGGAATGCTCATATTCTTTCCATACTTTATGGTGTTCTATTTCATCCGTTTACTCCACCTTACTTAAAGGAACGCTTTGTTTTCCTCAGTGACACACATTTGAAATCCCTGAGGTCATCTGAATCTCTGGAACTGGCAGTACCAACTCATATTACAAGATTCTACGATAAGTCCTTTACGGTACAGGCTGTCCGATTGTGGAATGCTTTGCCGATGACTATACGGCGTGCCAAATCTTAGCCGGTATTTAAAAAAATGGTCAAAGATCATTACCTGTCATTATAGTCTGTTATGTGCCTAAACATATTTTAATATTACCAGTCATGTTGTTTATTTATTTTTATTTTATTGTTCAATAGAAATGTAAATATTTAATTTTTGTGTATGTCACTGTTTTATTTATTAGTATTAACATGTATTATGATATGTGATTTTTATCTTATCATTCACTTTATAGAATTCACTTTTAAACTTTATATTTTTTTTTTTTTTCGCTTTTCGCACCTAACTGCCCATGGATTCGTATTTGTTTTTTTTTTTAACCTTTTTTCTTTTTTCCCATTCCAAGGTTGCCTGGAAGAAATTGCTTTTTAGCGATAAGGCCGCCATTTGTACACGGTGATTCAATTGATGTATTATGTAAACTATATATTTATGTAAACTGTTATATCTGTTGTACAATAAAGTGTATTCTATTTTATTCTATTCTATTCTATAATCGATACTATCTTTTTACTTTTTGTTTTTAACTTTAAGTTCTATGTGATTTTTAACGATCTCGAATTGTTTGTAGTTCATATAAAGTACCTTACCGTAACGCTAACCAATTGTTCACTCTACGGAACTTAATACAATTTGTCGAACATATAATCTGTAGGTAATCATTTGAATATATGCATGATTAATTAAACTCATAAAACGTACTTTGTTTTTCGCACTTGCTTCGTTTTAAACATATTTTATAATTAGTAGGGATATCGGTATATTCTATAAGGCAATAAGCATATAGTTTTTTTTAAATTTGTACATTTTTTTACATTTTTTCGTCTCAATGTATTTTAGTGATCAACTGGATTGCTTCATTCATAAAGATTTGTGTGTTTTCTCCTTCTATATTTGTCTAATTACTTCTTGGATCTCACTTATATGTACCATATACACAAAGTTCTAAAAAGGTCATAAACCAATGCTCGAACATTAAAAGCTGTGTACAGTATACAAGTCCGTTCTACGATAGTCGTGACAAAGTCGTTTACTCAAAGCAATAAACTGATTCAATTATGCCAACAAGCTGACCTTTGCGTGACCTTGTCTTCACTTTATTGTTACTTTATTGCACCTTTACAGCTAATAAAGTGATTTGGAAAATTTAAAAAGTCGTATTAGAACTGGAGTGACTTGCATTCCCAGTGTTCCGTATATACTTGTAATTCATGAAACATACTCACTCATATAGAAATCAGAAAACCGTTAATATGTGATCTAAAAAACCTAACATAGCCTTTTTAAGGGACAAAATTAACGCTTTCTTTATCAAAATACTCTCCCATGAATTCGAGACTACCCTCAAACATAATAAAATCTATATAATTCAATTAAATTTTATAGTCTATGCTTGTAATATTAAAATAACCGCTTTAATATTTATTATTGTATTTGTATTAATAGTGTATACGTACATATGCATTTGCATATGTACGTATACACGGTACATATACAAACATTAGGTATTTTACTATTTTTGTCTGTCAATAACTGTCAATAAACTCCAAGGTCTGGTAAGCCCTTGACTATGTTTCAAATAATAACTTTAGCTACACAATAACAATTTCAGGTCCAAAAAATCTCACTACGGGCATCCACCATTTAACTAATTTGATATTCACATCTGAATAAAGTCTTTAGGTCCATATTTATCTGCTAAACCTTTAAAAACCAACAGTAAACCAGTGATTAATTAAAAAGTTTTTTATAAATACAAGCTATTATTACTTGTTAATATAAACAATAACTTTAAGTCCTTTCATTTGAAACCGATATTGGGTGGGTTGTTCAGAAATACGAACGCCTTCAGTTTGTTACGGCCATTTTGGATTAATAATAACACCAATTAAAAATAATTGCATTGCCATCAGAACTGAATGCATATTTCAAATTTCAGATCAATCGGAAATCGGGAATTGGGTCAAATTTAACTTGCAAGATTTGATTTCAGACAAACATCGGGACAGGTGAAACTAAATAAAAGCTTGTAAAAAGAACAACATAAAATTAAAAATATGACAGTACAACTGTGTTCAGTATAAATGAAAATATTTTCAGATCGCGTTAGGAGTGAACGTCAAACACCTACTTTTCGCAAAGCCGAGCTGGTAGCACTAAAGTTATTCCTTTTATAGAGTAGGTACCGTAATCCGCTGAAGTGGGCCGATGTCATTTAAATTCCGTCAGTATTCGTCTGGATTTTAGCATTGCTTACGAATAATATATATTTTTACACCGGTACATTTTATTTTTGGTTCATGATACAGATTATTCGAGTTCGAGCTTTAAACAATGACCAAAGTGTTTTTAAATGTTTTTTGGTTCAAATGAAGTTAACATACTACTTAAGTATAAGCATCATTCACGATGATATTTTATACTTTGTTTTATTATCTAATCAGATAATTTATCGGTACTTTTTAATTAATAACTTCAGAAACTTTAAATAGAGAAGGTGTTTTTATGATGCGTACGGCCCAAAATACATCTAGCTATAAAACACATTTCTGTATACCTTTGAAAAATACAGAAGTAATTATAATCGATAAATAAGAAAAGCTAAATTGAAGGTCAAACACAATCATTTTCTTTATTACATGCCCGATATCATCCAAAAAGTCAAACCATTAATATTACTTAAAAACCCCATTTACTCTTCCATTCAATATGAATAGCAGGTTAATTCCTCAGTTATCTTTCAATTCTCTTTCAAAATATCATCGACCAAGGTTTTTGACTCCCAAATTAAAGGGGTTAGGAAACGTGCCTAAATAAAGAGCATCACGGATTCGTATTGGCAGGAAATGAGGGAAACTTTGTCTATTTATAAGCCTGAATGATAATATTGAACCCAATAAAATAAGGTTGGGGACAGCTTAACATGGATTATGTTCATAAAGGGTTTGAATTTGTATTCATATAGTTTTAATTGTTGCTATATGATTGCTTGAATGTTAAACTATCCAAGTTTTATTATACATATATATATATATATTATGGAATAGCGGGCCAACGAGCAGACGTATCGCCATATGGTAAGCGATTACCGCCACCATGGACATCCGCAACATCAAATGAGTCACAAGTGCGTTGTTTTTTATAAGAAGGAGTACGCTCTTTTCTTGGAAGTTTGAAGGTCGTAATGTCTCAGGAATACCGCTATCGACAGCTCATTCTATAGTTTTGATGTGAGAAGCAGAAAGTTTCTAGAAAAGCGCAAGGTTTTGGACCAACCAGGGTGTGTGCCAACCATTTAAATTAGGGATGAAAATACTGTCCCGTTGGTATTATTTAGTTTGAAATAGAGGCTGAGTTAATAGATATAATACATATTTTCATAAGTTGTAGTATAAAGGCAAATTAATTATTATTACGTTTTATTGTTATTACCATCCTTAGCATTCATTTATTCTTTTTTAATTTCCTTTTAATTTTAAGATAGGATGGGTTGTAAGATTGAAAATGCTGAGAACTAATGATGCGTAAACATTGATACACAGAAAATTTCATTATTCTCTTACATAGCCGTGTTTGAGAGAATAAATATATTTTAACTATTCTTTAAAACACGGTTATGTAAATAAATATGTTTTTTATAAACAATATTGACTCCATTACTTGTACGTGCCATTATTTATACCTCCTACAAAAGTCTTGTTTAGGTCAAAACTATTTACGCCGTGGAGATACAATTCTAGGAAAAGGAAATGTAACCGTTCCATGTTTTCATGTAAATTATTATATTTAATATATATTACAAATCAATTTATCATTACATTTATTCAAATAGCTTTGCAAAATATTTTGTCTGATATTTTATGGCTAGAGGTTAACTTAATAAAAATATCGTTTTGAAGTAAAAACGTTTTCAGATAAACTGATAGAAAAGAGTTACTCTAACCAACATCACAAGTGTTGGATCGCAAACAGAAGTATATTAATAGTACAATCTTACTGTATGAGGCTACTAAGCCAAACGATTAGCTGGCCACCCCGGACCAGTTTGACCAGAGCGGTACTACCCTCGTACAAAAGATCAACGTTAATTGACAGTGTTAGTGCTGTCGTGTTTCGTTACTGAATGCGAGAACGGAGGCTTAATGATGCAGAAGCCGAAGGCCGCCATAGTCTGAATTCGAAGTGTGGTGACCATCACTCTTGGATTCCACTTATGCTTTCCATCAGGCAGAGTCGAGTCATATTGGTAGGCCCATTATTATTATTTAATTATTTATATTGGCAGGCCCATACATAAAAAAAAACTATATGGTTGAACGTATTAACTAACAAGAAATTTAATAATTTTTTGTTTAAAGCCCATTGAATTGACAAGTCTCACCCTTAAACTCACACTTTTTTATAATCGATCCGTTTTAATTCAAAATCTGGCCTTTTAAAGCCGTGTTCGAAATCGATATTAATATTTCTATAATTCCAAGCTTCGACATCAGGGTAAACTTTTTTTTTTTATTGAATATGTGTCAAATGAGCAGACTTATCGCCTAATGGATGGATGGATGGGGAGGGGGATGACGGGAAGGGTTGGATTACGGTCCTCCGGTATCCTCACTCACTCGGTGAAACACTGCACAGGCGCTGTTTCACACCGGTTTTCTGTGAGGCCGTGGTATGACTCCGGTCGAGCTGGTCCATGCATGGCTTGAATAGGATTTTGGAATATGTTTCGCACTTAATTAATAATTAAATCAACAATTATTAACATAATTATACTTACATAGGTTAATTGTTTACCAATTTAAAATTGTTTAACTCAGGCGGTAGAAATGTGTAAAATATCTGCATTAATATTTATTAAGGTGTATATTTTTATTTCATTTCACGTACAAACATGGTACAAATGAGATGCATGAATATTTATGTCATTTTAGCTTGTAAGTACGTTCATAATTCAATTGCTTGCAGTCCCACGGCGGGTGCCAGTATTTGGCAAACTAACTTTGAGAATGGCTTTATCACAATTTTGTTTATCATGTTGTAGCTACTTAGGACTTTGCAGGAACAATTAGCGCCTTTTCTGTAATTCAGTTTACATTTCCTCCCCGTGAAATTTGAATTAAGAAAAATCAAAGAAATCAGAATATCAGTAAAGCCTATGTATTAAATTATGTAGGAATCTGATGGAAGCTTTGTTTATGAAAATTCATTTAATAACTTATCCGGCAACGGATTGTTGTAACGTCAAATCATTATGAAGAGACAAAAGTGAGTTTCCTGACGTTCATTTATTAACGTCGAGATTTGCCCTAGTTACTGTATCGCAGGTATAACAAAAGATTCACAGATAAAATGTAACAAATTTATAAAGTTCTCTTCGGTTTCGGCACGATCGCTAGTAATAGTATAAACAAGGCCGAGTTTTTCGGAAGAGTGACAAGCTTATTTTTGAGTTGAGATGACAAACATAATGGCTTCTCTAAGCCCCTGAATGACACCTTCATTAAAGACCCTGACGTCTTGGAAATACTCGACGAATTGTTACCGCGCCCCCTTCTCAAGTGTTTTGAAAAGTGTGCCCGAAACTCTAATGGCCTCATGAATTTGTTTTCATCGTCGAAACTTGTCATTGATTTGTTGACTTTGAGTTTACATTATGGGAATTTTAATAAATGTTTTTTATACTCGTGGCAAAATATTCAAGAAAATGGTTATATACATTATAGTGACAGTTCATAATGTACTGTCACTTTAATTTGAATTGTGTAAACAGCTTAAAGTTTAATATCTTAAGTAAGAATTTTCGATAAAAAAATAAAATCGAACATCTATTCACCTACATGCATAGAGAATAAGATCGAGACTCAAACAATAGTTTACATGCGTTTTGTGAACTGTAAAATATGTCCCTATTCAAAGACTGACTACATACTATGTATACAAGTTACGCGATCCAGGTAACACAATTGAAAAGCACTTACTAGCGATTTGTTTTAGCGCTGTCACGGCTGATTTGATTGTATTCAGGGTACGTCGCCTGAGATTCTTCTTTCTGGAGAAGTTTTCCAGGTCTAAATTCACTGACATTTTATTTTCTACTTTATTTTCCTTAAAATAGACACTGTTTTCTTAAATTTTAACTGACAACGCACTGAACACCTTTTGTTTCGGAAGCCCGGAATATACTGCGCGTAAATGCATATCAGTAACAGTCGGTCCAGTCGCGTGTTCTAAAATCTTTATAACGAACAATGGAAAGTGTGGAGACGAAATTGTTATGGTTGCGGTAATAATCCATACTATTATTACAATTATGTCGTTTTTATGCCAAATACGTGCCGTTTAGTTTACTATCAAGAGCTTACAACACTATGGTAGAACTTTTGACGTTTGAGTTAATTTATGCATAGTCGTATAGCTATACTAATTTTATAAAAATTCATAGTAACAATATGTATCACAATGTGACAGTTATAAATGTTAAAATTGGTAGTGCTAGTAACGTAGTATGTACCTATTTAATAGAAAGATAAAATTTATAAATATTTATCAACTAAATTGAAGCTAGAGTTTGTAACGAGACGATTAGTTATCGTCACAACAGCAATGAGCTATCATTGCTGTTGTGACGATTAACTAACCCACCTTCCACGGATTTTAATATCACGGCTAAGTGATATTAAAATCCGTGGTAACGCAAGTAAAAATATGTTTATTTTTTGAAACCTTGAGAGAAATTTAACTTTTTAGTATATTTAAAAATATAACTACAATAATGTACTGTGTACAATAGGACGTAAATAATTTCTGAGCAAAATAACTAGAAATCCTACTCATGTCTGATGTGTGTGAGCTGCTTACTGTGAGGCAAGTCACACTTTCCCATAACTTATTAGTATACAATTTATGAACATTTAAGAAACTTACAAATATGACAAGATAACAATGAATTACCTACTCTAAAATTTTAACTGCGTGTATAATTTTCTCAAGTTTTATTAATCATATCGTCAATAACACGGCTTTGAACCTTCTTGATTCATAAAGCATGTAAACACCTGATAAATGTAAGGCCAATATCGCGCGGGATGAGTTTAGTACGTATACACAATCAGTCATGAGATGAGGTAAACATCTTCTATTCTTGTACCAGACAGCCGGTAGTAATCACGTTCATTTACAAACGATGAATTTACGAGTCCTCTGACCAACGAGATCAATGAAATTAAGACTTTAAAGTCTTTAATTTTAGGATATTTTTAGCTAACTTCAAAAGAAGGGGGAAGGTCTCAATTTGGTTGCATTTTGTTGTGTGATTGTTAGTTCAGAAATCCTTTACTTTTGGTATTTTTATACCTTTGGAAGTGGGCATCTTCAGTTTTCATCATCCTCATCATTATACATTTAAATTTTCACCGAAGACATAGTCTTCACCTTAGAAAAGATGTTTTTATTTCGTTGCATTCGAATTTCAAGCAAAATGCGGGTGTACAATATTTCTAAGAGAAGGATGGCAAATTGAAGAATATTAAACTTCGTTTATAACAATTAATTGCGTAGTCTAACTGCACTTTGTAATATTTTTTTACAAGTTTATTATTAATTAGATACAAAAAATATTCTACCATCTTAATTTATATTATCAGTTTTATAATACGAGTAACATGTTTCGTATCGTTTTTGCTAACGTTTTGCGTGTATTTTTAGACTCTATTTTATTGCATTTATTTCACCAAGATTTAGCCTGTTATTGTTCTTTCGAATGTTTTATTTCCCAAAACATTGTTGTCGATTTCTCTTTGTTTAATTTATTCAGGTGTAATGTTTTGTATCGGTTTTAATCGCTGTACCTAATGAATCAGGTTTTTAAATTTAAACTCAAACGTAAATCCCTAAAGTAGGTGGTTAACAATTGCAAGAGTCAGCTGGTGATAAAAGTGGCACGTGATTATAACTATTAGCATTTCCAGTCATTGTTGCTTTTGTATAACTTATTTACAATGATCTTCGTATCTCTCTTCTAATAGTCAACTATTCTGTACACCTTACTTGACTATTAAAAAGAGCTTTGAGCCACTCGATTTATTTCGTACATTTGTGTCTAGAGTTTATTGAGGTATATATATGTACATTAGCGGACCCACGCAACCCCGTTTACGTTTCTTATTGCCCGTGGTGTAATAATTTTCCCTTGTTTTTGTAACATTCTTCATTAGTGCTCCGTTCCTATTGGTCTTAGCAAAATGACATAGCACCATAGCCTTCTATGTTGAATGCGATTAGTATAGATTATTATCACACGTCTTACATACGGTTTTTGGAACCCAAACTAGGCAGAGCTTTTACTAGTATTGTATACAAGCATTATTTATTATAAATATGTTAGTAAAAGCAAAATAAAAAACAAATGATCATGATATTCTTATGTTGGTCCTGGTTGCGAATCACTTCCATGATCATTGACTTATCAGCTAGGATCGCTAATCACTGGACTTAAATTTTATGCAAAGATATTTTATACAAAGATAAGTATATATTCATGTAAGATAAAGAAACTAATAAAAATAATCTTTTGTAGAAATATAGAAAATTATGTTTTATATACAATGAGCTTTTAGTATTTGCGTAAAGCTAAATTAGTTTTATTTAAAATAGGTACGGTAAAGAGTAATAGCAGAACGGTTTAAACGTCTACCTTGAAAACAAATTTGCATTAATAATAACTATTTTGTATTACAATGAGTCAATTTGAAATTTGTGTGTGTGTATTATTTGGAGGTAAAAACTTTGAAGGTTTTACAAAATGGACTTTATAGAGAAGACATTTGAGTTCAAATTTGAATGGTATATTTTGAAAATGATTGATGAGGTAGCTACTATAAAGCTATTTACGTTTTTACTGTTCAACAATTACCTCATGGTTTTAGTTCATTACCTTCTAAAAGCGTAAATTATATTAGTTAAGCTGAATTATTTTAATGACAGATAAAATCAATATGTTACTTTTTAAAACTTTATTGTATTCCTATGTTTATTCCTATGATGATGATTCCTATATATTATATACTTTCGTGGGAGAGCCACATTTCGCCACGAATGGGCTCAACTAGAATGATAGAATAGAATAGAATAGAAAAGAATAGAATAGAATAGAATACACTTTATTGTACAACAGATATAACAGTTTACATAAATATATAGTTTACATAATACATCAATTGAATCACCGTGTACAAATGGCGGAAACAGAATGATCCACGGCCTCACAGAAAACTTTTGTGAAACAGCGCTTGGGTTTAGTGTTAAAGAGCGAGTCCCTCAAAGGCCGGCAACGCACTTGTGACGCCTCTGGTGTTGCGGGTGTCCGTCGGCGGTAGTGGACGTTTGCCATATGTGATATGCATGCTCGTTTGCCCGCTAATCCCTTTAAAAAAAATGTTTGTTTGAACTTTCTCGTGGATGATAAATTGAGGTTCCTCATAAGTGAGCAAGCATATAACTTTTGATTTTGTTAATTTTGTTTTGTTTTCCTCGTTATGAGATGCTTAAATAAATAAATTAACCTGTAAAATTTTCGTAATACTTTTTTAACGTTATCTTTACTTATTTATTAATTTATAAGGATTATCAACAATTAATGGGAAAACCAACTATTGTATTAATAAAATTTAACTCTACTTTTGCAGTGCCTTACTTATGAATATATAAAGTAAATGTATTTATAAGCTTTTGAGGTTTAGAAATAAGGTATCGTAATTAATTGCTAGTAACTGGATGACAGAGCTTTGTTCGTTATTTATAAATTTTCTAAAAACGAATCCTAGCTAGGCCGATTGTGCCAAAGTACACATCGAATCAATCCGAGAAATTAAATAATCAGCACAGGCTATAAATGCTTGCTATATTAACCGCGTATTTTTAGTTTGTGTAATTTTATCTGAATTGAGAACATTATTATATTTATTTAAAACACCAATACTACCCATGATTTTGTGTTTCTACAGTCGATTTGTCCATCCAAGCCTGTAAGAGATTGCTTTTTAGCGATAAGGCAGTCATTTGTAAATGGTCATTATATTGTTTAGCTCTAATATAACTGTATCAATTGGTCTATAATAAAGTTTATTCTATTCTATTCTATTCTATTTTTATGCTCTAGTCTCATATTTTTGCAAAGAATTTTGACATCTCACCCACTATGCAATACAGACTCAAATTACACAGTGGAAAGTAACTGTTACTCTATCTGTCTGTACAGCTAGTCACTTTCATGGGTAAACTACTGAAACGATTTGAAGAAAATTTGTAATGAATATTCTTTGGTTCTTGAGGAAATACATAGACTGCTCTCATAGGCAAATTCTTGTATTAAAATGTAGTAAATATACTATTGTGAAAAGTGTGGAATCGTTCGTCATTCTATAGTAAGGAAAGTGCCGGTATCATTTCTATTTAAACAAACATAATCTCACACTTATTTTCCAGAGGGCTAGATAAATTTCTATGAGCTCCACTTACTACGGTTCGGATATACCTTCTTTGCTTAGTCCATATTCATTACTTTATATTCTTATTTCTTTTTTACTGGTTCCAATAGGCTCGTGTTACAATAGAAAGTGGCGCTACCAGATTCTCGCAATCAGACTAAACTTCTTTGAATCAATAGCAATATTGTATCTGACTTACTACATTAAAATATCCTCTGTTGACTTTAAAATCGCTTGGGATAATTTTCGTCGAATTTTCGATGTAAATGTAATGCAAACATAATAGACAGATCAAGGGTTTAATGGTTCTATTTTGGGTCCAGCTGCGTATTGTTTACTTATGTTAATAATAATTCACGGCTAAGCCAAAAGGTTTTCCTTGTTGTGGAGTTATTTTTATTTTCCCTTTATACATTAAGAATAAAAATAGAAAAGAGATCTACTTGCCTGTATTTATTCTTATTCTGAATATAGTTATGGAAGGGGTACATATTATTTAAATGAGTTTAGTGTCGTTCTAAAATGCCATCTTAAATTTGAATATTACTTATACTTGTAACAAAAATGATTTCAAGTGTAACATTTTTTTTGTTTTTAAATACGTTCATTTGAGTATGCAGAGTATGAGTTCAAATACAACACTGATTATTACCGAGTTACAAGTCACAGCAGTCCCACCACCTTTCCTTTTTTCGGAACATATTGAAAGGAAGGAGAGGAAGGGGTACTCAAAATTGTGTGAACATATATAATAGTTACAAATGTCCATGGGTGTAGATGGTCATTTTCAAGTAACACGTCAGCTCATTTACGACTAATCATTTAAAATGTGGAATTTTTAAAGTTTTGGTAAACAATTTTAATAGCATAATTAGTTATTTGTCAGCGTAGAATAAACACACGTAATATCCAATTTACAAAAAAGCGAATGTCAACATATTCAACATTAACCCCGTATTTGCCGAACATTGCAATCAGCATTGTCGAGCTTCATTATATTCGTACAAACGCAATCTAAATGGAGGTACGATCATAAAATGTCGTGGGTATTCCGATTTCCAATGATACGAATGAGAGGAAATTGAGAGAGTCTGTTTGCTTTCCTTAATATCATTGTAAATGCTTTTTACAATTTCGTGTTACAATATAAAATCAAGTGATTTTGTTACGGACGTTATTATAATTATATAATTTCAGGGCCTTTTGGTGTAATGGTTTTTTTAATGTTGTCCTGACTGCTAAACAGAGCTCTAGTTTTCGATTTCGAAGCAAATAAATGTGGGATTAGCACCATTATTTACTTTTGTTCTCTGTCTAGATGTAATTTATCCATTAAACTATATGTATTTAGAAATAAGTATGGTTATCAGCAGTCCAGGCAGCTGATAATGAAATTGCGCTTTAGTAACCAGTTACTAAAGTTCAATTTCTATAGGACTTGGCATGCATCTTTATTATTATAACTTATTCTATAAGCTTTTTTTTTAAATTGAGTATAAATAGACATAACGAAATAAAAAAAATCAAAAATGGTACGCTTTCACTCACGATGTCTTTAAGGAAATAACTAATCATTCACGCGTGCAGTAATTAAATCTGCTCTAATTACTAATACTGCTTACAATAATCCTGATAGCGACATTGTACTTGTAATCTTAATATATCGAAGACAAGTTATTGTCTGATTAGATATATAGTATAAGAATAGGGATATATTACTTGTAATGTGATGAGGGTAGAATATTATACATTCAGTGATTGGTACTAAAATATAATTTCCTTTTTCTTGGATTTTAGAACACCTAAATATAAGATTTCATTCTTTTTTAACTTCGAAATAAAAATACAATGATTCCTAGGCCGTCATGTAGGCCACCAATTCACTATGTTGCATTGTTGAATTTTCTGTATTCGCAATTTATATGGTGATAATTACTCTTGGATAACTAGTACTATTTGTAGAAGAAAATATATTCATCAAACATATACATTAAGACCGACGGTTACTTTACTCATTTATTTAAAAACTTTTAGCAACAGGAAATTACCGCTAGTAAATTGATGTTGCCAGTAAAATTGCTGTTAATTATTAAACGATGTCAACGTTAACAGCATAACAATATATGTTGCAAGCTTTGAATTTTATGTAAATGTGTACAAAGCTAACAGAGTAAGTGTGTGTAAATAAGACACAGAAAACAAATACCTACACCAATGTTGTCTCTACCAGTGTCGCGTATGAAGATTTCGTTCGCGTGATAAATTTACACATAATTCCATTAAGGCTGTATTCGTATAAAGCAATTCTGCCACATCCCTTGTCGTGTCTAAACCGCAATCAATTTCCAAATTCGGGAAAGTTTTGAAATTCAATTTTTAAATTCAACTGTTAACTTTGTTAATTAGTGTTCAAAAACTTTGTGACGAACCATTTGGTAACAAGCTAAACAGTAGAACGTTATTTGTTTTATTAAGTTATGATTTAATGTAGAGATTACCTTAAAATTGTATTTCTGTTAAACTCCTCTCTAGAAAATTAATATAAGAAAACTTTTCGTGACAACAGAGTGTTATGTCTTTTATTTCGTTATTTAGTTTTGTGCATTTGTTTTTGAAGTGAAACTTCTTTAGGCGTATGAGGGTAAAATTTTTAAAAATGTAACGTCACGCAGGTATGCAACGGAAGTTCAGAAAAAGAGAGAGAGAGCGATCGAGACCGATTGAGAGAGAGTAAGACAGGGCGAACGTAGCATGAAGCAACTAGCGATGGAGTGAGAGTAGGGAACAAGCAAGTGAGAAAGATCGAGAAAAAAAATGAGATAGAGCGATTGTCGTATCATGCACATTGCCATGGAGCGAGAGGTGGGAGAGAGCTAAGAAGTTTCACTTCTAACATGTGTACTTTGTACGCACGCACTTTTTTTTTACAGAGGTTTTAGGAGTAGACTGGACTAAGACGTTATCCTGACTGGTGACGAGAGCTTCTCAAATCTACCTGTGTTGGTTATCTACCAAAGAATATTACAATGTAAAGCTTTTAAAATTCACGGTGATGCCTTAAGACGATCACAATCACTAATACGACCTTCAAGAAAAGAGCGTACTCCTTCTTAAAGGCCCCGCGGGCTGGATTGTCTATGGGCGGTGATACGCCTGCTCGTTTGCCCCCTATTACATAAAAAACAAATATTTATTGTGTCTCGGTTAGTTACTCGTAATTGTAGTCTAAATAAAAATAGTTCTGAAAATAGTATGAAGGTATTTTAATTAGTCAACGTTTCGATATTGGTTGATTCAATTTCAATAATAGCTACACTGGAATCGGAGTCTTTTACACGAATCTTTAAAAAAAATAAATTTACCTGGCACAAATATTAATGTAGCTTCCAGTAAAATAATTCTAAAACATTTTTTACGTATTAGGAGGTATTATTATTTTTCTAATATATTACTTCCAGTCTTCTTTTTCTTAATACAGCAAAACCCGCTAGAAGACACTCGTAATAAAAAAAAATGTTTAATTTGTTTTTTATGTTAAAAATGAATTAATGCGAGCATTACGCTCAGCTAATTTAGAAGTATTGTACAATAAATTAACACCTTGCTGTCACGCCAGGTTTGTTATTTAGATATTAGAAAATTATTGCCGTGGAAAAATAAAAAAAAAACAAATACGTGGCTTTTGGTGTTTGTTTAACATTGTAGTGTTGACTAACGATTGTTGTGTCATGCAATGGTTTCAGTAAATATACTGATTGGATCCTAAGAATTTATGATATTCAAGATGGCTAGATGGCTTCCTAGAGCGTTTTCGTCATTCTAAAGTACAGAGGTTTTCACTATCGTTGAAGTACTATCCGGAAAGATAACCTGATAACATTACTATATATTGTATAAGCATAATAAAGATCGCTAACGGATGAAATTAAGAACGATTTTTAGTAGTTTTTTTTCATTATGTATTTTCGTTATACGCTATGAAATTTTAAAATACTGTTTTTTGGAGTTTATTAAGATGTTGGCTCATAATTCTGTGACAAATTAAAATTTTGCTTAATATCTATATAAAGCTAGTTTTGCAACGTCCGCATCTAATCATCATCATCATTATAATAACCTCAATAAGCCTCAAATGTAACATGTAAATGAGTGAAACAGATAATAATATATTTGAAAGAAATACGCATTGGGAATTTCAACTCGTAAATTTGATAATGAAAATGAGAAAGGTTGAGTACTGCGTTATATGTTTATGTATGTGAACTTATTACGTACTCATTGGAGTATCGTACCTAATTATACGTGTGTATTATATTTACATCTTTAACCTATTTATATCTTTATTATGTACAAAACAAATCATGAGTTATAACATATGTGTTATGTATAACTATGTTTTTGCTATTATAAATAACGCTATGCTCTGTGTATTATATTAACGCCTCGGTGGCGTAGTGGTAGCGTATGCGACTGCTGTGCGTGAGGTCTCGGGTTCGATTCCCGGGTCGGACCAAATGTTTGTATGATCTGCAAATATTTGTTTCGGAGTGTGGGTGTTTTCTATGGATAAAATGAAAAGTATCTACAAAAAAGTATATGTGTATTAAATCAGTTGTCTAGTACTCATAACACAAGCTCTGCTTAGCTTGGGACTAGATGGCGTTGTGCTTTATGTCCAAATTATTTATTTATTGACTTATTTATTATTATTTATTTTTAAAAATCGTCCTGTATTCTCTGCACGTCGCCTTTACTGTAATACACTTACAAAATAATGTAATTTAAAGAATACTACATAATTGTTTTAATGTTTACATGTATTTATACATAACAATAGTGATTATATCAATATTACCCCACGTAAATGATCATCATTTGTCTAAAATATATTTCATTAGAAATAGTTTATAGAAAAACTATATGCTATAATAATATTGTTTTTTGATCTTCAATGGAACATTATGTTTTTTTTTGTTATTACTTAAATGTTAAGACTAAAATAATATGTTTCGCCTCAATGAAAAAGACAAAACCTACAAAATGTAGTAAAAAAACAATAAACATTATTAAGAACGATAAAAAGAAAGTATTATAAAAGGTAGGCAGTATAACGTGAAGCGAAACTCACTTAAAACATTTTTCACCGAACTCGTGCACTTCCAAAGGAAATGAAAAAATTGGGCAAAACGTCCACAGAAAGAGATCCGTCCTACCGGAGATGAGTCATTGTCTGAAAACCGAACTCTTTTCTTCGCCCGCTTCCTCTGAGCCCACGTCTTTTTATTTTGCACTAAGCTCGATTTAATTTTCACTTCATTTACCACAACACTGGCACTCACGCCATCTCGCCCGTTTTCACCTTTGCTAATTACATTTTTGAACATCTGGGGAGGAATATTCAACGATCTTAAAAATTTTCTTCTAATAATTCCGTATTTGTAAATTAATCCTATATGAGTACTGTTTACGCGACACACTTTACAACTGAGAGTACGTATAGATATAACGCATAAAATTCTAACGATGCTACGACACGACAGTTGGCTTTGTTTCAATTTGCGACTAAGAAACGATTAGAATATACCGTATACTCAAAATATTTGAAGCATATCATTCTAAAATATGACTAATGGGTTTCAAGTGAGTTGCAGTTCCTTTTATTTACCAGGAAAGTTTCTCAATTGGTAAAAAATAAATAACGTTTCAGTTTGAAATAGTTCTGTGTTGGTTAAATGCCAGCTTTTATTAAAGGACATTTCATTATATAATTAGTAGTGAACGTAATTATAATGCGGCATAAATACAGTGTGATCAAAAATAGATGTGCATTTGTGATAATTTGTTAAAACGCAGGTGACGTCACTGTGAGTGGTGTATAGCATGATTGTAGCTGTAGGGAAGTTATGGTTTTAATACTGATACGCAAAAACGTATATGAAGGCATTAATTTAATTTTAATGTTTGCGTTGTAATTATAAAAATGAGTATACGTGTTAAACGTCTCATATAATTTGACGTTGACAGCTTGACGAAAGTAATTCTTTCAGTGAAGTTATCTAGACCTAAATTAAATAACATTTCAACACGTGCTCAAAAATCAATTATGTATTGATAAAATATCAGTTTTATGTTTTGAATATGTATTGATCCTCTAGCTACCTTAACTTTCCTACATTTGTGACTTTGTCGTTCTTCTACATTATTAAGTTTTATTACACACAGTTTCAGTTAATTTCAACAGGTTTTATCGTGCTAACTATTCACGATGATATGACTGTTATACAAAATAATGAAAGACCTGAGTTTCATTCTAAAAAATAAAATAAACAAAGAAGATTATAATAGAAATGTTAATAAAATTCGTTTCTTTGAAGATTTGTTAAGCTATAAAGGTTTGAAACTTTTTATTGAAATCTTTTGCAAATTGAATGGGGACGACTTGAAATTTGCAAATGAACAATTTGCCTTTTACCTACTGTTAAACATTCCAAAAGGTTTTCTACGTTTAAATCAACTAAGGCTCAACAAGCCAGTTGAAGCTTCGGCAATCTACTTCCATAACTATAAAATGTTTAGGTATGATTTTCATTGCTTTGAAATTATTGCTTAAAGGAAAATCCTTTTTGTTACAAAATGATACTCCTAGAAAATTTTGGGCTATCGCTACTAAAATTTGTGAGAAACATTTATGGTGTTTAATATAAAGTAGCAGCTAATATTTAAAAGTTGGATAAAGTAATGAATGTAAGAGTTTCATATCTAATATGATCTGAGACAATATTCAAAGCTTATCATTACTTGGATGGGTGACCGCTAGTAGTATGACACCATGAGGGTCGCCGTGATTCAGATTCACGTTAAGCAGTCGGTCTCACTTGTTTTCATAGGATAACAGTCGTGAAGCTTAGTTGGAGGCCTTTGGGTGGCTTAAAAACATTGAACGGCAAGGTTACGTAGCCACAATATTTTTTGCCTATTCTCAATCCGCACTCGCCCAGCAGTAGGATGTAATGGGTTGTTTATGATGAATCTCAGGCCCTTCCATTATTATAGGAACATCAAAAAGAGCTTCGATAATATAAGAACAAATTACTATTAGTACTTCATTTACAGACCGGCAATATTATTATTTAACGATTAAATTATTTAACCATTATAGGGGTTACTTTACATGTAATACATATATGTTACATAACAAACAGTATTGTAATAACTTTAAAGCATTAAGAGATATTTCCGAGAGCAAATCATGTATTTTTTTAAATTCATTTAAACAATGTCCGAGTAAGAGCGTAACAAATTAAAAATATTACTAAACGATATAAAATTTCTAAAGAGAGGCCCATGTCCAGCAGTATAGTGGAGTGTCGCAAAAATAATGTTGGACAGAATTGTTCCCCGCAAACGCAAACAAAGTTACCTAGGTCAGCTAGTAGGTTTCTAATTGTTGCAGTCAGCGGTAAGAGAGGGCCTGGTCATGAAATTGCATCCTAGCCGCATCGGATAATGATTGGACCGTTTGGCGGGGAGAAGCTGGGCTTTCCCCGGCATTTAGTCTAAGTAGGCGCAGCGTCGATGGTGGGGGGAACCTGAAATAACATGGTCTGGGTCCTCCCTAGACCAGAACACCTGAGACCGGTTGCCAGGGTGATTTTTAATGGAATCACCACATGCCTGGCTCTTCAGTACCCGCGGATTCGGAGATCCAAAGGGATTTTAAAACTCGTCAACATAAAGAAAATAGCTAGTAATTAATGACGAGCCGCACTGACTGCACAGTTGGCCTGGTGGTTTTAGCGGTCGCCACACCGCTTTTTGCTGCGTAAGTATTGTGGGTTTAAATCCCACATAGACAACACTTTGTGAGTTGTGATTCGCAAATTTATATTTTGGGTTTGGGTGCTTCTTTGTGTCTGTTTCATTTTATATATTTTTTGTAAAGTCTATCGTGATACAGAATGTATATTCCTAATACAGGAGTTGTCTTAAAAAAAAAACAAACTGACTGTTTGTGCGAGTTACTGATTTTAACGAGGGATTGAATGCGTTGTATAATTTAGTTGTAACTATCGTAGGTAAAAATGAAAATTAACAATTAGTAATTAACCATCCCTTCTCACATAGTATTGAACAGATTTTAACAAAGTAAAGTATTAAATTCACGTTAAATAAGCCTTTAAAACATATACAGTTCACAGAAACAGTTTGTAATGACACACAATTTCAATTCTACAAAATATTTTCGCTTTACATCTATATAATGAAAAACCTTAGGTGTCGAGTGTTGCGCGCCAATCTTCAAAAAATAACCAACTGTTTTGGAGTTACTGTCTATAGCTGTAAACAGTATTACTAAAGTCTATAGCAGTTCACAGTAGTACTAAATGCCAGCTGACGACCACGATTTCATTCTCATTCATTCATCATTCTTCTCACTCTGATCTTCAATCTTGAAGAGAGTGAGAAGAAGAAATGTAAGCTAATTAAAGCAATAGAGTACAAGCGTCGTGCTTGCCTTATTATTCTTATTTCGAACAACTAAAGCGAGTACTGGCCAGTTAATATCAGTTACTAGTTATTCTTTAGTTTACCCTACGTTTGATAATGAATTGTAGTAAAAAGAAAAACTACCAGAACGTTACTTATACCATCAGTTAGAAAAGAAGTGAAAAGCATCTTAAGTATCTTAACAAAATTTTTAATTCAATTCAAGTCCTACGTAGACACTTTGAATGTAAATTAAGGCACAATGACAGTATTGCTTCTATATGAAAGTAATTTATCACTGACCGAAACTTGCGCGAAGTTGTTCAAGTATCTTCGTGTAATAAAGTTGCTAAATTGAGCTTATACTTCGCAAGTATCAAGAACAGATGGCAAATAATATTCCTGATTTTATAACTTTGATAGCTTTTCTAGAGAATTTTAACTGATAAGGGTTTTAAACCAAACAAACATCTTCTGAAAACTGTCAGTTCCCTTTTTAATGATTCCATAAACTGTAAAAGTCATTGGTATACAAATTAAATATTTAGTATTTTTACAAGTAATGTTAGACGCATCAAAGGCTTTAAATTTTTTTTAATATTCATACTAATATTATGAAATCCAAAATTACTCTATCAATCTGTTACGCTTTCACGGCTAAACATATGAACCTAGTTTGATAAAATTCACAATGGAGATCCTGTGATTTTTGAGGAACGACGTAGACTACAATTTACCGCGAGAATTAAAATATACACGCGGGCGGAGCCGTGTGCTGGTTGCATAAAAAAACTGTACTTTGAAAAGTGTATAAGACTTTTAATTTTCTATTAAGTTGTATAATTTATTTAAAACACACTTAAAACCCAAGACATTCGAAACATTTTTTTGGGGTGATGTAGAAATATTATCTGGTAGTAGTTAAGATATACCACAAAATTTAATGTTATATTTCAAAACGAAATTAACCAAAAATAAGATGAGTCCCCAACCCGCACTTGGCCAATGAGGGGACGTATGGTCTTAACCCTCGCCTGACAAGAGACCCGAGCCCAGCAGAGACATTATGAGTTGTTGATTGAAGATTAGCTTAACCTTGAACAAGCTAGATTTGTATACTGGATATGATATAGGATTATATATTGGTTACTAAAGGATTGGATCAGTACTTTCGAAGATTACTCCCTACAACCATACACACAAGTAATAACTTTACCCCTTTATAATATTAGTATAGTTATATATAAATAATACCAAAATACGTATCCGATTATACCCACCTTTGAATTGTTTAGCAAAATTACTTTATCTGCTATTGTGTTATGATGCTATGATACATTTGGTCGAAATCATACAAGAACGATTGAGACTGATAGAAAGGTCCCCATTTACTCAGTGAA
Source organism: Hyphantria cunea (assembly GCA_003709505.1). NCBI lineage: Eukaryota > Metazoa > Arthropoda > Insecta > Lepidoptera > Erebidae > Hyphantria > Hyphantria cunea. The sequence continues at coordinate 1,529,202 of PKRV01000563.1, forward strand.
GCAGAAACTGACCCGGGAAAAAACAGTTACTGCAAACAATATCTGACTAGTGGAGTTGGAACACGAAATCGTATCTTAGCCATTTCGCCATATCTTATTACTAATAAAAAAATCTTCTATGTTTTAAGGTAAAAATATTTTTTTCAGCAAACATGCTTAATGTAAAAAAATGATATTGATCTCCAGCTATCTTCTTCTGTCCGACAGGGTTCATCATTATTACATAAATATTCGTTAATTTTGCTTTAACACCTGTGACCATATGTTGAAAAATGAAATAAGACATTTAGAATTGTGAGATTAATTAGATTTTTTAAGTAATGCTTTCTTGGCGATCCCTTTCACTAACCTAAATTATGTATGAGGAATAAGTTGCGGGCTTCGTATCTACTTCTTAGTTGGTAAATCCAACGCACTATCTATGAAAATTACTAATTATTTCAGTTAAACTAACCACGTATAAATGTATGCCATAAAATGGTAACGCAATTGTACACTCGTTAAATTCGTTATACAATCATCGACATTTGTCATCGATACGTTGCCGCGATATTTATTACTCTACATTTTATCGAACACCGGTACTCAATTTTTTATTATCGTAATGCAATATACAGCTACCTACTTTTTAAAACGAATTCGATTAATTTACAAATTTAACGACATGCTTTTACTTTAACTTTTGTAAGGTCGTTTATCTCCTTGCAAAAGGTCTCCTGCCAGGTCCAAAATTTATCTTTCATTTTCGAAAAGTACTCGATAGTAAAACCATTATCTTTTATAAACATGAATACCCTAAACATATGTTTATTTTCCCTTTAATTATGTTATTTGTTTAATGTTAAAGCAACCGGCCTTAAAATACACCTACATTTAGCTCAATGCTGTACGTAAATTTTATTATGCAAATCCTTTAAAACACATGTCCTGTTGTTGTTCTGAAAGGGACGTGATTGTTTTTTAATGCTGTCCGTTGTTATCTCTAAATTAAAAACACGTTTTTTGTAATTGTTTGATGTACTTTATTTATTTTTACGGATTTTGATAATACTACTAACATATATTCAGATAGTTAATCGATACTTGAAATAGTTATTATGTATAGTTAAGTTCATTTGTCAATGTTTCTGAAACTCAAAGCTAACCGTATTGATAAAATTTAACTTTTCATACGCTTATACATTTTTTGTACTGTACTACTGTGAGTCATGGCAGGTAAGGGCTAGCATCTTATGTTTTCAGTTTGTTGAAAAAAATCGGCATATTTGTTCTTAATCTAATTGCTCAAATATAAAACTCTGTTGTTATCTACACTAACGAGTCGAAAGACCTTTATTTGTAAAAGGTATGTCGTGTGATTATAGGCGCTACAGGTGAACTTAATAAAATGAATTTTATTGATGTAGAAGGTCACCTTTTATGCCAGTATACTTCTAATATAAGTTAAAGGTAACATCCCTGAATGGTAAGTCCCGTAAATGAATTGTTTATAGACCCAAGTTTTCAGTGTTTTATCATATCTTGAAACCGAAGCAAATTTATGCCAAAGTTTCGACATAACGGAGTTGTCTCGAACGGAGTGATATAACGGCCTCATAGAAAACCGGTGTTAATTAAATGACGGTCACCTCACCTAAACTGACCTTGCCCTTAATTCAAAAGGGTGGCAACTCATTTATGATTCTTGAGTTAAATTTTCGTTCTCTATCTTTGGATTTTTTCTAAAACCTTCTTTGATTCAGGCTATCACCAAATATATGATTATCAATATTAAAATCAAGAACACTGAAAAATTATGTGCAAAGCCGCAGTTTTACTTCATATCGGTACCTCGACTTTTGACGGTCATATCGGTTTAATGTAACAATGATTTAAACAGACTACGGATCCTGAATATATATTTAGGGATACTTTAATACTTTATTTTATGTAGATACTCACTAAACCTTTCTAATGGTCTGTGAACATTAGGGTATATAAATAAATCAAATACTTATTTCTTTCGTATGTTAATTAAAGTATATTTTTAGTCAATTCTAGAATTAAATTCACTTGCACTTATTCCACAATTTTATTTATTTATGTTTACACCTGACCTGTTTCGCCGGTAAAATTGACATCCTGAGTTACCTTTCTCTAAAGTATTGAGGAGTAATTCCTTGAAACTCTCTGTAGGCGTTCACATGTTCCATAAAATATTCGAAATTATTTATAGTTGAGTACTGCCAGGAAACGCCAGCTTGAAACACAAAGGTGTAGATACCCGTTAAACTAAGCGTGAATGAGTTTAACAGGGAGCGAACGTCAGCCTTGAACCAAAAAAGGGGTGTAGATGTCGAAATACAGTATTCGTTGACAAAGTATCAAGATAAGACGATTTGTAACAAGTCACAGGATCATATAATATATTAAATGATTAATATTAGTTCACATTTGTAAGTTAATATTTGTGTTAACTCGCTGTACACTATCTGGCAAAAACAATGATAGGCTCAAATAGGAAGAGCATTGTAATTAACGAATTTGATAATATATTTGAACTGCTAAATATCAATGATAAATTTAATTGATGGCAAGCACTCTATAAACATAATTTCAATGTTTAACTTGTTTTCAAAACTTATTAGTTTTAGCAATAAATCGAATATCTAAGTCGCTGCATTGATCAAAAGTGAAACCTTAAATTCAAATATTTCGGTAAACTCATACTAACTTGTAGAAAGCTAAACGAGTTAAGTTAATCCTTCGGTAGGTGTATACGAAACCACGTACTGCAATAACGCGTTACGGCTGCGTGGTGTAATAATCGTTATCGAGCTAAAGGCTTGGCGTTCGATGTGGCTGTGCCCGCCAATAGTTCACGTCCCATGTAACAGGTGGTGATATCGTAATTCCTAATACCGCACGTACCTTTGCGATATATATTAACTCACACTATACTTCATAGCTGAGAAAAAACGTTTATTTTCGTTATTTGCTGTCTCACTTTTTTATATGAAGCAATATTTTAGAAGCTTTATTTCTTGCAAAAAATATATCTGTACTCGTATTGTGTTCGTATATAATAAAAGGCAAGACCGTTTCCGATAACAAGGGACCCAATCCTAAGTAATAGAGGGTTATGTCTTACTTTTATCGAACGTATGGACTCAGTATTGGGCTTTCTTTTTGGTTCTTTAATGTTTTACGTAAACTGGTATATATATATATGACGTTACTTTTATTGCTCATGTTTAATAATATTTGTTTTTATTTCTTGGTTCAATTTTAGTAGGAATAAATAAAGAATATAGATTCTGAACATGGGACAGGTCACGGGCATTTGTATGATTACTAAAAATTTTCTACTTTTACAAGTTCACGTCAAGCAAAGCAATAGCTTTCACATAACTTTTTAAAATCATGTTTTTTTGTTAAAACCACTTCGTAAATAAAAAAAATCATATTTGATTTATCAAACTATGATATCACACTATGATTTTTTCATTTTTCCTTAACCATATTAAGCATCATTCTAGACATTTCTGAAGTCTTGTTAGTGGAATTTTTAATAGTCTGCTGCTGTGCTGCTATATGAATTTTCTCAAGATGAAATATCCCTATCATCAGCCTCGTTGACGAAGAATATGTTATATACGTGACGCGGTGATGTGATGTATTATTAATCCTGAGTAACAGAGGTCACGGTATTGTAGACATAAGGACAGAATAAATAGAAGTCTTTTGGTGGAATCTATTGATCGGAGTTATTATTGTGTTATTATTATCTCAAAACTTTGTGTGCCTTAATCACTTCCATAATCTATTAGAATGTTTTAATTTAATATATATATATATATATATATATATATATAGAGATAAGATTGAAAAGCATCGTATTAATATCAGTTTTGAAAATAAGTCTTAGAAATCTCTATCATAACAGTTAACTTAAATGTGTGTCTATGGGGCTTAAAAATCCGCATTATTAGATCCAAAGCTGAATTAAGCTATAACTTAACTATTATCAATCAAAAATATTCCCAGCCTAAGCCTAGTTGTAACCAGCTTAAAAAGATTTGTAATTGTTTACACATACAATACATACATACATTTGAATGCAGTTTCTAGCCGTAACATTGAAGTAAATATTGCTAATGTATATTTTATGCAGAGTTATCTAAGTTTTCAGAACGTTAAAGAAGCTACGCAATTAAAGTTTTCCTACCGTTAGAGGTTAACGAATTTTTTTTAAATGGTTTAGATACACGAATGAGAATAATTATAGGTAAAAAAATACTAACCGTTCTGTTTGCATATGTAAACATATTTTTTATGTATGTTATTAATTACAACAACACATAATTTCTAGAGTAGAATTGTTTTTCTTGTAATATGACCAAGAAACACGAAGGAAGGTGTTTCACGTAATTGCCATGATTTCTTTGTTTTAATTTTGTATAGCTCATTTTTATTTATGTCAGTAGCATAATGTAAATATTAATTTGGTAAGGTCTTTAACTAGCCATTTCATATATATATATATATATATCATTCACCTCAATACACCATAAGTAAACAAATTTAATATTGCCTCATAACAAATAAACAGTGTTTAAATTTACTGTTGGCTCAGAGTGTCCCCAGAACTTATTTCCTTAATGTATTTTATGTATAGTCAGTAAGAAATCGTTTGGGCGCAGTCGACATCAAAGGCATGAGACGTTTCTGCGTTAATGTACGGCCCGACATTACAAATATTCAACCGAGTGTAAACTTGAAATTTCATTTGAAGAAAGTCGAGTGAATGCTTAGCTTTGTTTTGAATTTTAGAGACTTGATGAACTTTTGATGTCAAATTATAAGGGGATATCTATGGAAGTGACTATATGAAAATAAATCATAGATTAAAAATAATGTTAAGTGTCATAATCCGAATTTGAAGCCCTTGCCGGGGGAGCAATTAGCTCATTTTAATTTGTCTTAGTAGCATCACGTAAATATTAATTTGGCATGATCTTTCAACAAGCCATTCCATAAATTTCAAATATCATCCATCCACATTTCATAGAATATTTTATTTTTAAATAGTCTTCTGAAAAGTTCAATGGCTTAGGGATAATAACTTCATACATCAACTAATTTTCTCAGTATAAATATTAATTTAGTTTTCACAATGATCACAAGTCCTTTAAATTATTCCATCAAATAAATTATTGAGGTATTAACACTATAAGTTTAGAATTCTATTGTTGTAACTTGATTTCAAACACGAATTTTAACTTCACTTCAATAGAAATATTGACGTAGTTTTAATACCCTAAAGAAAACTAAAATGAATTTTAGTTTAAGTGTTATTTTATTGCAAACCAAATTTCAACTACTCAGTACATTGGACAGATAAATAAATGTAGAAACACGATTTGGTAATAAATTACAAAATAAGTGAGAATTAAGCCTAACTTATCTTCAAAGGCAGTAACAGTTGGTCATCAACTTGATGCCTGAGTTTTAGAAGCGCCGCGCTATTTAACGTTTGCCGGAATACGTATATTTTACGAAAACGTTATTGAATAAATAGTTTTCTTGTAGCGGATATATTTCATAATCGTTTTTTGAGGTGATGTGATTCAGCTATTTTGGTACGGTAACTTTACACGTTTTAGGGTTTCGGTATTCATTAAACACCTGTTTGTGTACTAGAGAAAGAATGCTTTTAAAGCTGCTTATAAAGTATAAGATATCCAAGTAAGGTCATTTTTAGTACGAGTTAAAGTTACAACGATGATTGACGTTATTATTTTCGGTACGACGTAGCATCTAATTAATTAGACGTAACATTCACATAATATTTAGACGCAGTATCTAATAAGTTTCATAATCGTTTTCTGAGGTGATGTGATTCAGCTATTTTGGTACGATAACTTTACACGTTTTAGGGTTTCGGTGTTCATTAAACACATGTTTGTGTACTAGAGAAAGAATGCTTTTAAAGCTGCGTATAAAGTATTAGATGTCCAAGTAAGGTCATTTTTAATGCGAGTTAAAGCTACACGACGATTGACGCTATTAGTTTCGGACGAAGCAACCACGTCTTTCTTTCGTTATTTATATGTAACATTTACATAATATTTTAGACGCAGTATCTAATAAGTTAAATGTAACATCAACATATTGTCGATGTAGTGTCTAATTAGTAAGATATATAATAATAATGTTGACGCAGCATCCACATAGCATCTAATTAGGAAGATACTGCTATTATAGTCTTTTAAGTAAAATCGCAGTTTCGCTCATAGCCCAGTTGCACTCGGTAATTAGAAAAATCACATAGGGTGAGAAATGATGGCGCGGTCAGAACCTGGATGGGTGACTGCTGGTGGTATAATACTATGAACGTCTCCGTAGTTCGCGTCACGTTAAGCAATTGATTTTATCATAGGATAAAAGTGGTGAAGTTTAGTTGGAGGCCTTTGGGCGGCTTCAAAACATCCAACGGTAAGATTACGTAGCCACATTGTATTCTTGCCAGACCCCAACCCGCACTCGGCCAGCGCAGGGGCCTATGGCTCAATCCTCTCTTGAGAGGAAACCCGAGATCAGCAGTGGGACATAATGGGTTGTTGATGACTACAAATATTCTACTAATGCATCAGCTGTATTTGTAGATTTTTGTACAAGGAAAATGGTAAAACATATATGAATATTGAAGCAGTTAAAATTATAAGGCTGTGATACTTGAGTAAGTTAATTGGGAAGAACCAGATCAGTGTTACGATTGGTATAAGGTTTGTGTTGATATGTGATTAGCGCTTATAGTAACAAAGTTTATCGGTGAAGAATAGCAATGAAATTTACATATATGAGAGTGTTAGTATAGGAAAACATTACCTAATGCAAACTTTACGCCAGTCCATGCAGTGCGCACATAGTGGAACAGTCGGCGATACAGCGGGCGATGGCGGCGACGGCGTACAGGCGCCTCCGCGTCGGGCACGGGTGAGGGCGCGGGCTCTGCCACCCCGCCCGCACCCCCTCGACCCTCCACCGACGACGCCGTGGCGTTGCGCACCCAGCTTTACACGGAATCCTCGCGTTCCGCTAATGAAACCGCACTTTTAACACGCACAAAATCCAGATACACAAATGCATAGCACAGCACACAAACACTTGTTACACTACAACGTAATCAAATGGTCAACTGAACTTTATACAGTATAACGCTTGAGTATGGAAGGTTAAATACTCTCTAGACAAAACTTGAAGTTGCGATTATTTTCAAAAATCTTTATTCATTTGAAGCTTTAAATTCCAAGAGAATTAGAGTACATTCACCAATAAATTCACGAATACAACTAAGTTATTTAAAAAATTAGTAGCACTTTGCAATTGTTAGTTTATTTTTGTTTTAATTTAAAGAGTTAGGATGCTCCATCTGCGAACAAAAAAACGACAAACAGTTAGTCTCGTTAGTAAGCGTCGACGTTTGAATTAGTTCTTGTTAGGAAAACTCGCTTTTTTCCACAGTTACATTATTTACAGGCTTTTGCAACGTCTCGGTCCAATAAGGAAATTGAAGAGGAATCGCAAAACTTGGACCCGACCTTTTCTGTTTATACTTATCGCGACGGTTTTTTGAGGTCGACCCTTTGTATAGCGAGAGCTTATCTATTGATTTTGTTGGATCTCTTGTATTAAACCCAATTGATTCATCTTTTTCGAATAAGTTTCATACCAAACATACAATATTGATCCGCATTAAATTTTAGCGATGAGTATACTTGGTGCTCTGAATGTTTGGTCTGTAAATAAGGTTTTACTTATAGTAATGTAGAAAACTGATTTATAACACTTGTATATGTTTGCAACTGATGAAGACATACTTATTTTCTTTAGTTGTTGGATAACGTGGTAAATAAACTTGACTGGTTTAACACCGCTAAACTTGTCAAAACCCACAAGCTAATGAGACCCTTAACATAGACGTGATTATTATATGTTTATTAACTATCAGTTATGTTCATTGTTTAATATAAATTTGGCTATAAAATTGTATTTATCTTTGTATTGTGCTGTAATTTTAGAATATGCAGTATTCTAATAAAACTCATAATTGATTAGATACAAAATATCTATTTTGCAGCCTAACCGCTAGTTGAGTGAAAATTATTACATAATGAACCACACAATTCCGCTTACTGGTCAACACAACCAAGTTATTTATAATTAATTTAATATTTACCCACGATATATACATCTACAACATTAATGGATTAAATTTAATTAATGAATCTACTGAACTACCAGAAATAGAATTAGTTGTATGAGAACTATTCAAGTTAGTGTTTTGAGCAGCCCTTGTGATGTAGAATATTTAGCAGCTAATCTAAATAATTTTCTCTACATCCTTTATCAATTAAGTTTGGCTTCTATTGATCAATCCGTAATACTAACTATTCTATCTATATTAAAAAAGGTGATTTTTTAATACAACTCCTGCATTAGGAATATACATCCTGTGTCATGAGGGACTTTACAAACATACAAAACGTTTACAAAGAACACCTAGACTCAGAACCACAATGTGGGCATGGAATTCACAAAACTAAGTGCAGTAACCACTAGGTCAAACGTGGAGGAAAGATAGATTCTGAGTTCATTGTGAGCAATAATGTAACATGAAAATTATGTATCAACTAGATTTTGTTCGCGGCTCCGCCAGAGTATGTGTGTTATCGCGATAAAATTTACCTATAATCTTCCTCAAGAATCAAAATATGGCCATACTAAATTTCATTAAAATTGGAGCAGTGCTTTAGCCGTGAAAGCGAGACAGATAAGCAGAGTCACTTTTAGATTTCTAATATTAGTATTAGTATGGAAGTATGGAAGTATGGACACGTGATTCATGTTTCATTCGTATTCTATTGAGTTCATTCCTATTAGTTCTAGATTGTTATATATGTGATCTTTACGATATTATGCCATTTTGTTTTATAGACTTCTTCTCTTTTATATTTTATTACAATTTTAACAGAAATAATTAGCATTGTTTAATTGAAATTTAGGATGGTTATTCACATTAGTATTATTGAGTGAAAGTGTCATTGTGCACACAAGCTCTCGTTATAATGTCATATAGATGAAAAAGCATAACATTCATTCCAGTATAATACATAAATTTAAACTTTATACCTCTGATTATTACATTTCATAATAATAAGGGGATACCTCATATTCTCGAATTCACAAATTATTTAGAGTGTTAGAACTTAAGTAATTGAATACTTTTCTCAAAGATATCTTTTGTACTAGTAATTATACACTATTCTTGGTATTTTGCCATTTGATCGTCTGTTTTACACCAAACTCAGTGAACAAAGAGCTGATTATCTAAATTAATTTCACATAGGTGTATATAAAGAATGAGAGTCCTCTTTCCAACAGTCATTGTTAAAGCCTGTGGATGTGATATACTTTACCGTGGGAGAGCCATGCTTTGGCACGAATTGACCGGAGTCCGACCACGGCTTCACAGAAAACTGTGTCACTGAGTAATTAAAGAAACCGGCGGCCCATAACCCCACAACTCTTTTTTCCTTCTTCTCCTATCCCCCTTCTTCTATCCTCCTTCCCATCACCCAAAGGCTGGCAACGTACTTGTGATGCCTAGAGGCACCAGTGTTGCAGGTGTTCGTCAGGCGATACATCTGCTCGTATGACTCGTATAATAAAAAAAGTATCAACATCCTTATTTTAGAGGTCCAACTTAAATTTTCACAAAGAGCGAACTAGAAACTTGTGTACGAAAGCAGCTAGTATTTATAACTAGTACATACAAGGGCGTGTCTATACTTGTTATGTTTTGTATCTATCTCTTTGGCTCGAAATAATAATTTGATAATTAAAGTTTACACTGGCGCGGCGATATAATTACAAAGCTGGTAATAAAATAGTCATTAGTGTAGTGGGTAACTAACCCTGGAACTAAAATATCGATTATCTAAAATGGGAAATTAGGTTGAAAGCTTATTTAGCAGCTACTTAAATGTTTAATTCAGGTCATAACGTAACTGTATTCTAACAGAAATACACGGGTGCTGGCACAGTTTTCATAATTGGTATACTTTCATCAACTTGAAAATTTGCAGCGCTTTTCATGAAGTTGCGAAGTTTCCGCTGCAAGTCTAATAACATATAATAATGATAATAATAATAATCATCTTACACATCTCACACATGGCAGTCTGGTGCCAAATTAGGCAGAACCTGCGCTATAGTAACATAGCTGCTGATAAACATCTATTACGTATGAAAGAAGGACAAAAGACTTTAAATTAAAAATCCCCCTACGCAAGCTCTTAATCAAAGTCATACGCCAAAAAAGGTAATTACCTTTATTTATGGAACCCCGGGCAAACGAGCAGATGTATCGCCTAATGGTAAGCGATTACCGCCGCCGACATCTGCTCATGTGACACCAGAGGCGTCACAAGAGCGTTGCCGGCCTTTGAGGGATGGGGATAGGAACCCGGTACCCTACGGTACCCTCACTCACTCGATGAGACACAGCGCAAGTGCTGTTTCACACCGGTTTTCTGCGAGGCCGTGGTATCACTCCAGTCGAGCCGGCCCATTCGTGCCGAAGCGTGGCTCTCCCACGAAAAAAACCTTTCGTCATTTCGGAAAAGAGCTGATACTCTTACACTGCCGGACAGATATTAATCATACCACTAAACATAGCTGAGAAACACCGCAAGAAAACTGGCTTTACTGGCTAAGTCCCTAAATCAATTTCTTAATATGATAGGCTAATTTCGGTTCTCCCAAGGTTAATAGATACTTGGGCATTTTTATTTTTCTGTATATTATATTTAAATAACCCTAAAACACCCTTAACAGTATTACTCCCCGAATTTGACTCCTAAGTTGGAGTACTCGCTGCACTCAGTGGCTCGACTAAATTCAGTAATGCTGTTGTGGAGTGCGCGGGTCGGAGGCGGCCACCGATTGAATTTCCGAGCGCGGAATTTTTTTGTGCTGTAATTCGTGTATCTATAGGGTAGTTGAATACAATGGGAAAATAATGAGTCGTTACAATCGCTGGCAGAAAGCCAAATTGGTCTATTATATCAAACTAGCTTCTGCCCGCTGCTTTGCTCACGCAGCAGTAGATGTTTTCATCCCCTATTTTACCATTAGGGGTGGTATTTTCAAAATTCTTTTCTTAGTGCTTACTTAGGTTATATAAAGAACCTACATGAAAAAAAATCAGGATTCATAGTTCAGCTGTTTGGGCTGTGCGTTGATCTCTGGGTATTTCGTCAGTCACCTTCCTCTTTTATATATATGGATAATAAACTTAATACTTCTAAAAAAGAAAAGCTAATCAAGTAGTTGAAGTAGCTAAGAGACTGCTGTGGCGTGAAGCCGCCCGTCGAGCCACGAAGGCTCGTTGGTCTTCGTAGCTAGAGGCTCCACGTGCTGGCTTCGCCACCGTGGAGGCTCTCCAGCCGTCATCCTCGAGTGGGCAGGGCGGCAGCACGGGACCGTTTCCTTCCGTTTGACGCAGGTGCTTTCCAGGCACGATTGCTTCGAGAAGTACCTGCACTCGGTCGCCAGGAGGGAACTGAGTCCCGCCTGCCACCACTGTGACTGCAGTGAGGACTCGGCCCAGCACACGCTAGCGGTGTGCCCCGCTTGGGCACCGCAGCGTCGGGCTCTCACTGCAGTCATTGGAGGAGATCTCTAGCTGCCGGTCGTCGTACGCTCCAGGGCCGGTGGTGAGAGCAGTTTTACCGCGATCGCGACCTTTTGCGAGGAATTCATCTCGCAGAAGGTTGCCAGAAGGCGGAGAAGGCCCGGGAGGACGATCTGCACTCGGACCCGATTCGCCGCCGGCGAACCGGGTGGTGGAGGCGCACCTACCAGCGCCTCATGCCCCAATGAGGGCCGCGGATGGGCGGGACGGGTTTTCCTCCATCCGCTTTACAGGCTAAAATTGAGTCGTCGTCGCCTAAATTGAGAGTTTATTTTAACAGCAAACGGTGCCCACTTCAGTGCGGGCAGGCGCTGGAAGGGGTCCGGATGGCGTAAGAAAGCGGTTCCCGAATCCCTTCCGTCTCAGGCGCAGAGTGGCACACCGTGTGATTTTAGTCGGTTCGATTCCGACACACCATCCCGCCGCAAACCCCTATATGTGGGGGGGTGGGGTAAAGGCCCGAGGGGGTTTCCACACGTGAAAAAAAAGGTAAGATACTGCTAAGATACGCTAAATATAGTAATTAAATCTTCTGCTAATTAACTTATCTTTTTTATAAGTTGCATGTTGTCTTATTAGTTTAAAATGTTTGATACAGTAAAAAATGTGGTATAAAAATGAGGCAAGAGAATTCATATTATATGTACAACTTTATGTCAACAAATTAATAAAATAATATCTTAATATTCCAAGACAGCTTAAACATCGAATTCACAAACAGATCTAATCCATTCATCAAGTAAGTTTAATTACAAGTGATTTACCAAAGCACGCAATTATTCGGTCGACTCGAAAGCTATAGTCTGCCAGCAAGTGGTCATCAAATGTTCATTTCACAGGTTATTACGGGCCATCCTTTCCTTTGCCGCCGCTCCTTGACAGTGACGCATGTTCTAATTTATAAACTAACAATATTATCAAGCACTTCAAAACAACCTTATAAGCACAATATAGAGTTTAAAATAGCTCGTTTTCATTGCATCAAAAGAGGTTCTGAAGTTTGGATGGAGCTGTCTAAAAGCCCATTGTCTCAATAGATATAAAAGTGTGACGGGCTGTTGGGCGAGTGAGTTCTTCACGCTGTGATTTATATTAAGCTGCACTTGTGGATAATAAAAAAAAAATTAACTTTGAACGAACTATTTTTTTTTCACGAATAAAGATAATATTGCATGTTTTTAAAATAGCATTGCAGAAAAAAATTGAGTCCGTTTAAAATATTGTCGCAGGTTAAATATCTGTGAGCATGGTAATCTTAGAAAGATAAAAGTGCCGTGTCAAAGGTTAAATCGAGATCTATTAGATATTTTAAGTTTACGATCAACGAGATATCTTTACGATGATGAAAAGAATATGTGTCGCTAAGAAGCTGTAAGACAATTTTGCAGCAGCATAGTTGACACAAATGCACTGTCGCTCTTGATTAAACCAATACTGTAGGTATTTTGACAATCTTTCATCATGTTAGTTTATAGTTATTTATTATAGAAGACTGCAGAATTGCTTTTTAACCGCGTGCTCAATTTTAATGACCGAATAAGCGACGGATTGTAAAATTAGAAGTTAGTTTTAGCGAGGGAATCAAAAGAGCAGGAGATGAAATATCTTTACTCGAGTGCAACACGTAAGTTTTCATCCCACCTCAGCGAGAAAATTACTAAATGCAAAAAAACCAGTTACAATGACCGTGGGAGAGCCACGCTTCGGCATGCGTTGGCCGGCTCGACCGGAGTAATACCACGGCCTCACAGAAAACCGGTGTGAAACAGCGCCTGCGCTGTGTTTCACCGAGTGAATGAGGATACCGGAGGCCCATAATCCAACCCTTCCTCTCATGCCCCTCCCTTTTCTTGTTTCTTGTTTATAACCTAAGGTTTTAGCAATATGACGTGAAAAGGAAATGGCGCTGGGAAAGAAAATTAAAAGCGTAGCATACCAAAAATGTTCCGAGTTTGAGTTATTTACAAATTAAAAAAGGTTATATGATAAATTTGGCACCATGGAGGTAGAAGTAACTAGGTTATAATGAAGTTTTGAATTCACAAACTTAGTGCACACGATGTTTTAAATTCAATTTATTTTATCTTCTAGCCAATAAAAACAGGTTTTGTACTCAGATATCGAAGGATATAAATACTGTTTCCGAGATTGGGTGATGAAAATACTCATTCCCAGATCAAGGGATGAAAAGAAAAGTGACAATGAACAATTTTTTTTTTCTTACTATTATAAATTGTTAAGCATCTAGCAATAGTTATAATCGACCGAATAACGGACAGTTATTTTCGCGCACCATTCTAGATCTGTTAAGAAGTTAGGTCTGGGAGAAACGATCGATTTATTGCCACAGTTTCTTTGAGAAATCGGTTACTTAACAGATTTTAACTGCAGCAACATCTTTGTGTTGCTAGAAATTTAACAATAAGAAAGAGATTGAAAGAACGTGGACTGGTACCATACAAGCCTGCAAATGGGCTGAAATTAACGGCAGACCACTGAAGAGCGCGCCTCAACTTTGCACGCGAGCACCTTAAATGGTCTCTTAATCTGAGAATGAGGGAGCGTTACAACGAACGATGTCTAAACGATCATGTGATACCCTGTGTCCATTTTATTGGCGAGTAGTTCATATTCATGCATGATAATGCTCGAGCCTACATTGCGGTCGTCGTAAGAAATTATCTCTTTGAAGTTCGTATCTCAGTTGTGGAATGGCCAGCAAGGAGCCCTGATATGAATCCCATAGAACATCTAAGGGAAGAAATAAAAAGGTATATTCGAGATGCTGCCCCAGAGACTCTTGGTCAGTTGCGGAATCATCTAAGAAGAATGGGAGAACATTAACCATTACGTGGTCGTGACTCTCATACGATCGAGGAAAAATCGAATAGAACCAGTCATTAGAGCCGAAGTAGACAGTTAAAATATTGAATGAATTGTTTCTGAACTTTTTTATCGTTTACCTATATTGTTTTACCTGTTTCCTTCATAATTCACATAAGGTAAAAGAGACTCAACACAACTGTAAATTTTATCAATATTTAATTTGAATTTGGAACATTTTCATTAGGATTTGAAAACGTAATCCCACCTACTATTTAACTGCCTCGGTGGCGCAGTGGTAGCGTACGCGACTGCTGTCCATGAGGTCTCGGGTTCGAATCCTGGGTCGGACCAAATGTTTGTATGATCTACAAATATTTGTTTCGGAGTTTGGATGTTTTCTATGCATAATATGTATGTATTTACAAAAAAAAGTATTTATGTATTCATATCAGTTGTCTAGTACCCATAATACAAGCTCCGCTTTCTTTGGGACTAGATGGCGTTGTGTGTTAGATGTCCGAAATATTTATTTATTATTATTTATTTATTATAATAACATTTAATTTCAATAATAAACATTTTCCAATAATATTTTTTTCGGAACATCAATGTGCAAGGGGTTTCGATTTTCCAATGAGAAGTGTATTTATAATTATCTCTATTAAGATGCACTATAGTAAATACTTACAGACTTCTGTATAGTAACAATTAAAAAAACCGTGCCCCATTATTCACTACATTTTAAAACCATTATTTTGTTCAATTTAGTTCAATTATTCTAGAAGCTAATTGCTAAGCTAAAGTGCTTGTGTTTGAAATTCCAGTCTGTAGTTTACTGCCTTTATTTAGCCAACAAGGCTTTGATGTTACAAGTAACGGATTTGTAGTTTACAAAGGTTCTATTTTTAGTAACGTGTTGGCTAGTGCCTATAGCTGGTGACTAAAATAGTTATTATATGATACCTTTAATAAAAATGAATTCTTTACGTACGGCTTTGCAAGCGTACTTAATTAATAATCTTCTTAAAAGGAGCTTTTATGTGCCTAAATCATGATAAATTTTATATGATAAGATGTATTCTACGAAAACTAGAAGAAAAAACTATATACATCATCTCCTTATTCATCTAAACTAATACAAACATTTTCATCGAATTTTAAAATCTTATCTGATAATAAAATAAAAAGATCTACACGCAGATAATATTGACCTCCATATTTGACATGTAAATATATATCCACTCCTATGTTTAATAAAGATAATCTTTTAGAACTTTCTACTGAATTGATTAGCTTTTTTTACCAAGGTTGTCAAATTTGATTGAGTTCTTGATAAGTCAGTAGAAGCTGTAAAATTTTGAGACCCTTGGAGGCGCCTCCTCCCTAAGTTATGATTTAAAACTTTATGCACAAAATATATGATAGATGAATTAATCCCCATAGGTGTTCTTTACCGGTCTGCTGAAGGGAAGTAAGTAATTTTTCTCTTGTACAGACAACGACGAACGTGCGGACGCAGCATTAGACACAAGTAAGTTTATTTTAAACCATATCATTCGCGTAATGGTCCACGGTTCAGTGTAAACAGCAGGTCATACGTGTCTCCTTAGAAATAAGACTATGCCTATTATACCACCAAAATAAAATTAGTATGGTCATTCCTATAAGTAAAGCAGGTGTTGCCAGATACTTTTTATTCGTTTTTAAAATAGATTTTAAAGTATAGAGCATAGTGTTGTTATAGTTAAATGGTCTATACCGCTTCATATAAACTTTGTCCGTATTTTTATCAGATCATGTAGTTAAACAGTGTATATACACGAACACCAACTGCATTTAAGAGAATAGAAAAGAACCATTAATCATCCCTTAACCTACTTTTCTTTTTAGCCTTTTATGTCACAATACTTCATTTAAGTATGGGATTAAAATTTGTACATTAATTTCATTCCTTGTTTGTGTTTATTTTATCATCCACACCATGTATTACTATTACGGTAAATGATAATTTTTCCTACATATATTTTTTTCATTTAACCTACTTTAAATACACTAGACAATACATTATACTTTATCCGAATCATATTTTCTCACCATCCCATGGTTGGTAGTAAGAGATTGCCTCCGAACGATTAGGCCGCCACTTGTATTTTCATACCCAGTTCTAAGTACGCATTGTAATAATCTGGTTTACAATATAGTTATTTTTATTCTTTTATGGGTATTTTTGTTTCACTCGAGTGAAATGAAATCGACTTTAACTCGAGTGAACCTACGTTTAAATAAAATACTTGTATTATCTCGAAGGGACAAACTTGAATTAGATACAATTAACTGAGAGTTCTCTTGATTTGTTCCAAAATTAAATTAAATGAAACTTTCCTTTCAAATTTATGTTTTGTAAGACAATGGCGTGTTTCGGTAATTACTTAACGGGGTTGAAATTTAATTTTTCGACGACATACTTTTTTTACATAAACTTGGTAAAATATTTGCGGTACCAAGCTATACTTCAGTAAATGAAGAGTCATGACTTCAACTCCAGGGCCTCACAGAATCTATATTGCTTTTAAATGCGTGTCTCTCCCTCCAATTGAGAGTTATAAGTACAAATGTTTTCTCACATCTAACATCACTGACACCTCTATTTTTATCTATTATTTTGCTTTGGACATGTGACTGAACGTTCATATGATGTCATTCATTCGTTTGATTAGTTTTCTAATATTGTTTAAGTTTGTTGAACGTCAATTTGGGTCTCTGCATACTTATTGGTATCCTAGTTTTCCTGTAACACTTACTATAGATGTATTCTATATACAGTAACAGCATAATATA
The DNA here is from genome assembly GCA_003709505.1 of Hyphantria cunea. Classification (NCBI taxonomy): domain Eukaryota; kingdom Metazoa; phylum Arthropoda; class Insecta; order Lepidoptera; family Erebidae; genus Hyphantria; species Hyphantria cunea. The sequence continues at coordinate 1,546,606 of PKRV01000563.1, forward strand.
ATCTTTAAAGTGGATAAATGTACAGTATTTCTATCTACCGCAACACTATTAAAAAAGTGACAACAGTAAAAAATCAATTAGTTTGAAACAAAAAAATATTTGGTCGTTGTCAAGTTAATTGAAGTTTAAATTGAAAATGCTCGTAAATTCTTACCATTACTATTGCCATATTATAAAAATGATGACAAGGTACAAGAAAATCAGAAAATAATATAATACGTGATAATATTTACAAGAAAATATAAAGTTAACGAACGATGACTAATCTAGCTAACGTATAAGTGTGATTAGTAGTTACCAGCAAAGCGTTTCATCAAAAATAACGCCAGACTTTACGTGAACATGACAAAATTAAACTTCATCTCTTTTACCCAACTTTAAGGTTGAGTTTCCATTAAAATCGTGGATTCTCACGTGCTTCTTCTTGAAATTCTAGTATAGCAATAAAATATATAAACTACGGAATTTATTCTATATTCTACCACAGAAGAGCTGCTAGCCGTTTTTATTATACGCGGAGTTGTCTATTTAGAGATGTACAACAAACGTTATTTTATCATTTCAAAGGAAAAGGTAACGTTGGGAAAAAATAGAATACCATAAATCCCTGAAGAGATAGTGAATTGTATAAAATTATGGAAAGTAGTCCTACATGCAAAGATAAAAGTTTCTCTCGGGAGGTAGATCTAACTAAAGTTATTTGATTTCATTATCCATGTCGAGCTTTGGGTAGCTTGGTAAATTTTAATTCAAATACTCTGAGATGAGGAGTAATATCGAAATATCATCGATGGACTTTGATTTATTTCGGACTTTGAGTATATTTGCTCGCGGTACACTCTGCTGAATAACGAAGAAGACTCTAGCGACCCGCCAACACGCACTGGACCAGCGTGGTGGGTTACAGTACAAACTCCTTATGATGATGGACAAAGGAGCACGGTCCCTTGTACCCGGGGGCTCCAGCTGCAAGATCAACGTTGACGGGCGTTGGTCGAGCACTGGAGTCGGGCGTGCTAAGAATCTCCAGGTGAGGTGCTACCCTCAAACGACCTCAGGCAATTGTACAACGTAATATAGACGTGGGTTGTCGCTGGTGACATATAACACGTAACACATTAAGGACTGATGAGAAGATCATTGAGATTGAAGGAGAGATGAACAAGTTACATTGCGATATAGTGGATTTTTCGGAGGTCCGAACAAAGTTCGAGGACACGACTGCCTTAAAGTCGGGTAATTTGTTCTGCCACCATACGAAACTGGGTAGGAGGGGTGAAGACGAGTTGAGTGTAGGGCGATTTGGTTGTGGGCTAAGGAATCCCAGAGGCTAGAGACCACCTCATAGGAAATGGAACTGTATGAGTCCCGACGGTTCCATGAGGAACGAGATCGACTTCATTATATCTACAAAGAGATGAATATTTAATGATGTCTTCGTGATCCACAGGGTAAAAACCGGGAGCGATCACAGAATGGCCAACTGGTAAAGTTTCGACTAATGAGGTCCACGCTCCGACCTACTGCAGCCCATATACAAACCCCCTTTCAACTCGAGCTCACAAACTTCTCTAGCCTGGAGGATTGCGTTTCTGTGGACGTTTATCTGGATGAGTCAGCTGTCTGTGCTCTGTTACGGAGCTTGCCAGTGCCAGGATTGAGTAGTTCCAGTGAGTCGGAACCGAGTGCCGCAAGTTCCAGTGAGTCGGAACTGAACGCCGCTAGTCCCAGTGAGTCGGGGCTGAAGTCCGCTGATCCCAGTGAGGCGGGAATGCAGGCGGTGCGCGGTGCTGCGGTGAGGTTCCCAGTGAGTCGGGGCGATTGCTGCGTAGTGGCTGGCTGCTGCATAGACGGGAGAGAAATGCTCTGCTTACATGGACCGTAGTTGCAGTGTGCTGTGCCTAGACGCTGTTGAGGCTGTAGGGGTAAACCAGGCTGGAGCGGTCGCTTCCTGCATGTGATGTATCCCTTTTGAGGCCGAGCTTGCTGGCTGGCTGAGACTTGCTGTGGGAGTGAACGTGATGGTGGCGCGGAGATGCTGCTGCTGTTAATCTGCTCCTACGAAGGCTGCTTCCAATCACGTCGGGCTCACCATTGTGGAGGAGCGGGCCATAGATGGCGCTGTTATATATTTTATGTTGTTGCGCTCACAATTATGCTGTAGTCGCCACACCGATGACATCGTAGTCATGGCAAAGTCTTTGGAGAAGTTCAGAATGATAGTCGGATGCCTCAATAGAGTGTATCAAACAAGGACAAGACGAAAGTCATGTCAAATATCCATGTTTCGCTCACCCCCGTATTACTAGGAGGCACGGCTCTAGTTGTTGATGACTATGTCTATCTAGGACAAACGGTCCAACTCGGCAAATCCAACTTCGAGAAAGAAGTCAATCGACGAATCCAACTCGGCTGGGCTGCGTTTGGGAAATTACGTAGGGTGTTCTCATCCAAAATACCTCAGTCCTCCTAAGGAAGCTCGGTTTTACACAGTGAGCTATGGAACGGACTACGCTTGGGGTCTCTCTACGAGATCAAATCAAAAATGAGGAAATCTGTAGACGAACTAAAGTAAGCGATATAGTAGAGCCAGTCAGCAGACTGAAATAGCAGTGGGCAGGGAACACACTCGGAGATCTCGATGGCTGATAAGGCACGTGACGGTAAACGTAGCGTAGGAAGGCCTCCCGCAATGTGGACGGATAACCTAGTTCAGATCACAGGGACTCGTTGGATGCAGGGCGCTACCGACCGGTCGAAATGGAAATCAATAGGGAAGGCCTACGTTCAGCAGTGGACTTCTTGCCGCTGATATGATGATGATGATTTAAGCATTCTCTCAGTCAAACTAGAAGTAATTGAACAAGCTCTACTGAGTTTGAAGCTAGAAGGCGTTGTTTTACTTTGACTTTTTAACCTGGAAGTACTGCCATCACACCACAACCCGAACACTAGACTATGTCTTAGTTCTATAGAAAGACTTTCATCGGAATTTTTGGTACAGAATATTCGCAACAATTGCCAAAATGATTACCACAACCAAATGTTTATTAAACTTTTCAAGGCACGGAGGGATATCAACGCGTTAAAAATAATCATACATTTGTAGACTGACTCGACTAAAACAGCTTAGCATTGAAATGTGTTAACTTTTAGCATTGAAATGTGTTTACCTGCTTAGTTGCCGTATAGTTGACTGCACGTTTGGCGTAGTGGTTTAAGCTTTCGCCACGCCGTTTTCTACTGCGCTAAGTGTTGTCGGTTTAAATCCCACATACGACAACACTTTATGTGTTCCACGAATTGTTGTTCTGAGTCTAGGTGTTCTTTGTGTCCATTTCATATATGTTTGTAAAACTCACCGCGACACAGGAATATATATTCCTAATGCGGGAGTTGTCTTTTTTTATAAAAAAAATAGTCACTAATCTCTCAAAAATAAAGAATATTTTTTCTAAAAAGAAGAAAATTATCCTTTCATTCCATTGCCATTCGTGCCAAGGCAGTAATTTCGTTTTTTCGTTCGTTTATAGTAGGCTTTTAAGCTAAAATCACCCGCCTGTAGTCAAGTATTCAAACAGACTACAAAATTATAAGCAAGAGAAAACTGTAATGACAGAGCTCCGTAATATAAAGAACAAAATTATAAAACAATATTGTTAGAGTAATATATATCGTTATATGTTTATGAATATAATCATATTTATATCTTATTGGTTTTTATATCAAGCAATAATAATAATTATTTTAAGTTAAAGATATTTTTATACAGGCTGTTGGTATAATGACGTTACCGCTAAGCCAGAACGAAAAGTTTTGTGAAAATGGTAATTAGTAAAAGTTTAAATTACATAATTAATAATAAAATCAAGGGAGTGGAGCCACGCTGATGTCAGCATGAAAGGGCCGGCTCGACCGGGGCGGTGCTACTTTCGCACAGAACATCAACGTAAAATGATATCGTTTGTGCTTTCGTGTTTCGTTGGAGAATGCATGTAGAAGTTTCTAAGTTGCTAACTGATAATAATGCGGTGAGAACATAATATATAGTAATTTATTGATGATCAAAATAATTTGTCATTGGAGCGAAGGAGCACACGCGATCACCGCTAATCGTTAACGTGTACTGACTTATTTATAACAAGTAGCGTAAAATGCTTACTCGGTTTAGTGTATGGTTGCATAGTACAGTGCAACACAGGAGGCCCAAATGATGTAGAAGCATTATTAGGCCACCATGGTGTGGGTCACCGTACTGCATTTTTTGTCTGCATTCGCAATGAGTATGGTGACCACCACTCTTGGATTATGCTTATGCTTTCAATCAGGTAGAGTATAGTCCTTTCGGCATTCCCATAAATAAAAAAATACAACAAAAATTTTAACGAGAAAATCCGTCTTCAAGAACTAGACTAAATTGAAATGGGACAACACAGGAAGCATTAGCTTTCAAATAAAAAAAATATTGAAATCGATGACGAAAGTTTTGATGTGAAAGTCGGTTAAAAATCGATGATCATCGAAAGTATAACAATTGAAGTGAAAGTATAGTGGCAAAATTTAATTGAAAACATCATAATCTTAAAACTTCTTAATCTCAAAACTTTCTGTCATAATTATTTTCAGTAGAAGGTAATTGGCATTCCGAAAATATAATCTACGTAGCTTTACCGCCGAATGTAATGTCCCGTTCTTTACTCGAAGACAAAACGTTTTAGGACTTTTAATTAAAATTAATATAAGGTATGAGCACCAACTGTTACTGGCTTAATTACGAACTGTTAAACAATGGTTTCTGTGCACAGGCCAAACCCTTGTTACCACCGAATTTATGGTTTAAGAGCTTTAGTAAATGAAGCTTTAATCTTCTACTTAGACAGTTTAAGGGTTTCTTCGGTTACTTTAATTGTAATGTTCGAATATACATGTAAAAGATAGACGACAGAGATATTTGAATCTATTGTTCGCTAGTAGCAAATAAATGTTTGTTCGTTATTTTGTAATAAATAACGATATTGTAACTTACCAATGCAAGAGAAGTATTTATTATATTAGATATATGTCAAGACAAGGCAATAATCCAACTTACAATATTGCCCTTTTTCAGTTATAAAAGTATAAATAATTTATTTATAATTAAAATTAAAACAAAAATTAACAAAGATAATTAATGTTATAATAACTAAATGTCCAATTGATTTTGAAGATTTGGTTTTGAGCAGCTGTTACTTAAAGATCCAATCATATTTAAATCAGTAATGCTTTTTTAATGAACCCGTGACCTCTTGATCTGCAGTCACTTACGCTACCTACTAGACCAACGAGGCAGTAAGAAATCATAGATTCAGAAGAAGATATAGTATACTTACTTAAATACCGTGAACAGAGTCTCATTGTTTTACTCTTTTCAATCTAAAGAAAATACAAATAGTGTCTAATTTAAATTTACATAGCTTCATATTTTTTCTTAGAATGTCATTATTACTGGATGACTGGCATCATTTGCCAGCAAGTTAAGAGGTCACGTCATAATTCTGATTGATTCTGTTAAATTGAATTTTAAACTTACAAGACAGAAGTGGAGTAACAAATACTTAGATTTAATTAACTTTAAGTTTCATTGATCCTTATTATTATTTGCTTTTGAAGCTTTTTTTAGCACAGATTATGCTATATGAGGTCAAAATGTAATTAAAATTTAAGTTTTGTGTAGTAGTTTTACTCCTTACCTTATATAATAGCAACTAAAAATTACCAAAGTTTATACTATGCTATCTTGAATTTTCGAATGAGATTTTTGTTTTTATTGTTCTTGCTTTAATTTATAACGGGACTTTATTCTTCATTATTCGCGTGTAACAGTGAAAGTAAACTATTCAAATATCCATTATACATAATGCATGAAACAAGAAAATGGTCTGAATATTTTTCTTCTCTTGAATAGAAATGTAAATTACTCTGATGGTTACTTTCAATATGTTAGAGATCAAGGGTTTATTTTGAATCTATATATAATATTAAAGTATGTATTTAAACTTCATACTAAAAGTATACTAGCAACTACTTCGTTGGTCTAGCGGTTAGCGTAAGCGACTGCAGATTAAGAGGTCTCGGGTTCGATTCGCGGTTCGGACTGCTGTTGGGTTTTTTTTAAAAGAAATCCTTAATAGCAACCCGGAGTATGGAAGATGGCTGTGTTTCCCGTCCGTGCCTCGGAGAACACGTTAAGCCGTTGGTGCCGGTTGTTATGAACATCTATAGCAATCGCTATTGGGAAGTCAGTGCCCTCAAATATACTGACAACTAGTGAAACCTGTGAATTCAGTTCACCTTCAGGATTGCGGAGGTCCGATGCTAGTCGCTTCCTATCAAAACTGATATTCTGGTAAAACCCATTGAACTAGTAGTCGACCCCAAATATTGGGATTAATAAAAGCTAGGAAGATGATAATCACTAAAAATATCCTAGCAGTACCATTAATAGGAATTATTTAACAACAAATAATAATAAATATTTTCGGCCATTTAACAAATAATGACATCCAATCCCAAGTTAAGCAGAGCTTGTGTTATCGGTTCTAGATAACTGAGATAAATACATTCATACCCTTTTTTGTACATATACATATTATATATAGAAAATACCCAAACTCCGAAATAGACATTTGCAGATCATACAAATATTTGGTCCGATCCGGGAATCGAATCAAAGACCTTAAGCATAACAGTCACCTACGCTAGCACGGAGTCAGTTGACATGACGAGATGATATTTTTCCAAAGGATTCATTCTTTAAATTTCTGCTCATAGTTTATTAAAGTTAGATTCATAGATCTTGCTGTTAATCACAGTATTCTATCGCTACTTATATTATTGTGCAATTTGTCGCAGATGGTCAGTAAGGTACCTCCTTAAAGGAACTACCCACTAATTTTTTTATACACTAGTTGAGCCCTGCACTGTTACCAGCGGTACGACAACAGCTGCAGGCGACGCCGCGAGGAAAGCTGGTCGTACCAACTCAGAAACCTTTGTGGGCACACACACAACACTTTGTTGAAGATCATGACATGATAAAATACATAGTTTACGATTCTATAAAGGGCATACAGACAAACATTTTTTTTAGGTTTATATTTTAGAATAAAACTTAAGAGTAAAGAACTGAGAAATCAGACCAAATCTCATTAAAAAAGTAAATTGTAAAAATAAGCCAACGGCATTTGTGGTATTTCATGTTTCTTTTCTTGACATATTATATTAATACGAGAATGAAATTAAAAAGCTTTTACTTACAATCCAGGTACCATTCACTCATTTCTAATGCTGAATGTTCCTGAAACAGAAGAAAAATAAAAGTTAAATGAGATTTGTATTTCATTTTCATAACTTATTACACATACCACATTGAAAGAAAAGGGATGAAGTTAACAAGGAACTTGCCTTATTACTCCATCTCTTTTATTTTTTCCTTGACAACAATAATGCTTATTGAGATATGATTTTTTTATGAAGACTTTCTCTAGTTTCTTGAAATAAATGAAAAGAAAATCCAGTTTTGAGAGCCCAACTATAACTTAAAATGTAAAATTATTGTCATATAAAATTTGGTATGCCTACATAGATTGCAAACATTTTCGGAAGGAAATAGACTTCATTTTTATATTATCTTCATTGAGTAATAGGCACTCCTTGCACTGGAATATACATAGATAAAAAAATAAATATTCTTGCTTAAAGTAAAACAAGTAAAATACATCTCAGAAAATGTTCATCACCTAGTAACAAAACAGTGATTTTTTAGGAGCTGGCTTTCACCACATGAAAGCAACAAAGAAATATAAAAAAGCGGTTTCGAAAAAGGTTTTCAAGTAATGTGTTTCCCTTGAACAACACATCGCAAACTCATCAATATATACGCCGCTCCTTCAAAATCAGTACAAGGCAGTATCGGTGTCAAGCAGAATCGGGCCACTTCGACTATTCCCGGCGGTCGATCTGATGCCCGTTATGGCATATAACCTTTGCGGTTATTGCCTTATTGCTCTCTGTTCAGCTTGATCCAACGACGTAGAACTTATGTTCAGCGATTTCGGGATCAGTGAATCTTTTGATATGTTAGGGTTTAAGAAAATCGAATAATCTTAAGTATTTTGTTTATATTTTTAAAAGATTTTACCAACATTCTCTTTCTTACATACAAAATTATTAAATACAATCGATTTAGCTGTAAATAATATTGAACTCAATTTTTTTAACTATGGTGTACAGGCAAACGAGCTGTCAATAGATGTGTAACAGATTTAAATGTAATTAGGGGATTCTGCTTATTACCAGAATGCTATCTCGATGTACCGCTACCAAGCACTTCATTGAAGCGACATTTATATAGTTAAGTTGTTCTAATTTTAATACAAATTCTTGTAATTGTTACCTTACTAGTTTTATTATTATTATGAAATTTTATATCAAAACAAAGACAAGAAAAACATGAAATAAACAGGTGGGAGTTAAACATGTATAAATGTTTAACTCCCACCTGTTTGACCAGCGTGGTTTGATAGACTGAAATTTCTTTTCTAAAGAGAGGCCTATGTCTATTAGTAGATCACTAAAGGGTGTTAATGTGATATGATGTATCAAATTATCATTGCACCTTCTCTCTTTCATTTCAAATTAAAGTTAAAACGCTGTAGCATTTAAAGTGAAAATTCAAAACCACAATCACAATTGCAGCATTTTGCTTCAAATATTTGTAATGTCTTTATTGCATGTGCAATGATACTCTATGCACCAATTTTCTTCATCGAAATTGGTTACGGTAATAATTTCTTTAAAACTGTAAGCTACTCTTCATCAACCTAGCTAGTTTGTCCCCAGAAAAGAAACATTTTGGAACGAATTTTTAGACTACATTAAAAAGCATTAAGATGCAGTCTTCTGCATTTCTGATGCATTTTATAGCTCTTATTATCTTTTAAATAAACTTGAAACTTTTAATAAAACTTCAAGTAAAACACAAAACTTTTCGTCATTATCTCATACAGACCCCCTAAGTGTAGCGCCAGATCTATGTCAAGCAACTCCGCGCACTTGAGCAGTCGCCCAGCCAATTACGGGGAGAGTTTCTGAGAATCAAGGCAAAAACTCTTTACTTTTATTCAGAAACGCTTAAAGAATTGCGAACTTCATTTAATAAATTGATGAGTACTGGTTATGAAAAGTATAAGTATTGTAAAAATTTATTTTCTTCATTGACAGAAAATGGCTATTAACGTTCTTCATTAGATTTAAAACATTACATACATTGTTTAACAACAATATTCTAGCGTAATTTTTTTATAATACCTATAATCGTGATCTTTATTAATAAATAATTATGATGTATATTTTTTGTTAGTTTGAAATTAATAGCTTTTTACTAAATGCATATGGAATGATATACGATACTTACATAAGAAAACTATTTTAAAAATTTTTGCATGCGTGTCAGATCTCTCTTGCGGCTTACACGATTTTGAGATTACTTTCAATGACAGATAGCTGATGTTATAAATAGTAACGTGGCTACTCTGCTCTTAGAAATGAAAATAGAAACAATATATTTTAGAACAAAATTATAACCAACCCTATAGTTAGAAAAATATCCAATTTCAAAGCAACAAAATCTGCAGGTAATTCTGTAAGACGCCATTAGATATTAATATACCTAATGAAAGTTCTAAGTATCTTGATGAGACGAGCTGTCGTCTGACATATAGTACAGAAATATTAGTCAAATGAAGGCAAAATATCTCGGAATGAGAGATAATTACCTTTAAACTTGCATAAATCTTTATTTTGACTCTAAAACTTGTCTCAAAAGCTAACTATCGTAGAGAGTCCGTAACAAGGGTCAAGTATTTCAAGCTCGAAGCATAGAAAATAGTATTTTACACATTTTTTGCAAATATCTGGTTTCCTATGAATTTTTGCTATTGTATTTTTAATATACTTTGTAGAGTATTAAATTTTCTATATTTTTCTCACATACGTTATTTTTGAAGTCTTATACCATTTTCGAGATAGAGGGCAGAGAAGGTGCAATATGAAACTGAAATATAAATAATTTGCGTTTTTTTATTAACTTTTTATTAATGATTTTTTTTACAATGAATCAATACCTATTTATTTAGGAACTACTCGTGTAAATATAAAGTTATTATGGGAAATACATTAATTAAATTTTAAGTAGAAAAATTAAGTAATTTTTTATTGAATTTAAAGATAATTCCTAGGACAACTGAATAAACCTGTGCAGTTATCAAATCTTCCATCAACGACTGCATCAGCTCACCAACATTTCAACCATGCTTATTATCAAGTTTAGACTGTGGCTAGTGCATGACTGAAAACCTTAGAATTAGGATTGGATAATGCGTGATGAATTCCTGGAACCTGTTATGACAATGAATTTATCAGCTCTGAAGGAATTGCTTAACACAAGATTCTGTAACTGCAAGAATGGTTGTGGTTCGCGATGTGGATGCAGGAAAATAGGATTGCAATGCTCTATAGCTTGTAGCCAGTGTAATGGGTAAGCTTGTCTTAATCCTTCACCGTATCAGAGTAATATCAACGAAGACGATACTTTTGAGCTCGAAATCCTGGAAGAACTGAAGATGTTGTTGAAAATGAGAACACACAAAAATTTGAAATTTTACAATGAATAGAATTCAAATTAGAACCTGTAGTTCTTTTTATGATTCAATTTGGACTCAAATATAAATACAAGTTGACCTCGAATGATACTCTTAATAGTTAAACATTGCACGTTCTCTACCCACTGTCTCGAAAATGGTTAAAGATATCAAAAAAATTTTAGTAAAAAATTGAAGAGAATTTAATACTCTACAATATAACACAATATAAATACAATAACTTAAAACCCATTGGAAACCAAATATTTATAAAAATCTGTAGAAAATCGTTTTTTTATCTTTGACCTTGGAATATCTATTGTTGCGGACACCCTGCGAGATACATTTTAAAGTATCTAAATCTCCCATTAAGGGGTGAAGTCCGTAGCTACTCCTGAACTACCAGTACTTTGAAAATTTCACTGTCATATTAAGTTTTTCTATACCCTTGTTTTGATTAATTTTGCCACTAGTTAATTGAGAGATATTTCATAAGATGAGTTTAAATTACCATATAAGCCACATGACATCTGTAATATGTACTAAGTATTAAAAAGTCGTGAAAAGAATGACGCAACGAAAAAAGTGGGGAACCCCATATATACATTTGTATTTTACGTGTTTCGTAAGTAATTAAATCATGACTTAATTCTCACGGGGCACGTTATGAACAAACAGCTCAGGCAGTTATAAAGCACGTGTTGTGTATGTTTACGTGCAAAACTTTTGTAATTATTTTGTGAATTTGGAAGAACTACGATAATGCATTTTTCTTGTTGAATTGTAAATCGGTATCGCCTGGTAATTTAGTTATGGAGGACTAATGACAGTCGCTCCATGTAAAAATTAAAGTTCAGTTGTGTCGTAGTGGCTGAAAAGCAACTCCCAATCTAGCTTAAAGGTAAAGGGTTGGAGGATGATATATGCTAAATTATACGTATATATATACGTACGTATATATGTCGTTTTCTAACTAGCTATGATCTAATAATCAATGATGTAAGATAATAGGGTAAATTTGACGCAAGAGCTTCGACCAAAGGCGGGGCTTATTGTAAGTTGAGGATACAAAAATTACATGTGGCGTTGCTAACGGAAAGCATAGGCGCACACAATCGCTTCACCTCAGTCAGATTTTAGATTTGGCAATAGATTAGTAGCTCGGTATTGTGCGCACTAAACACCACTTTATCCGAAGGTGACACTGATTTAATTGCACTTTCTTATATATTGGAGGTGGGAGTGAAATCATTGCGTTGAGGTAGAGAAGTTAGTTGGTTTTAAAATGATGCATTTAATGTATTGTACCGTTATCATTAAACTTCTTCAAAAACAGACATTGACAGACTTCACTACACACTATCAGTGGAACAATATCATCTTACCCAACTTAAGTCTTAATCTAAGACAGAAGCAGATATATTTGCTAGTTAAATGTTTATAGTTTCTATTACAAAGAAAGTACCTTAGTGCCTATCATCCTTGGGAGATGATCTATTATATAAAGTTTAAAAAAACTTCAGCCGAACTCAAATGAGTATAATATTATATGAGTATAATATAAATGAGTGTAATATATTATGATTGTTTAGCACTGCCACACTTTAATTATTTATTTTATTTATAAATCACTTTAATTATTTATTTTATTCTATCTATCTATCTAAAGATTGGAGATATGAGTTGATTTTCTGACTAACGTGTGTAACTTGCTTGCCTGACAATCAAGTGTTGAGTTTATATGCAATCTTATGATCTTTACCACTGTATTCAGAAATATAGTGATGCCATTTTACACGACTGGTGAATTGACCGCTTACTGCCCATAACGGTCGCTTTACATTTGGTTGGATTTATCGTCAAGCCATACCTTGCTGACCAGCTCTTAATGAAGTCCAAGTCTTTAACTTTATTGATTGCATGCATGATGTCCTTAACCCTTGACTGAATGTATACTTGTAAATCGTTGGCGTACAGAAGATACAAACACTGAAAGTGTTGGGTAACGAGATTAATGAATATTGAGAATAACAAGGGAGATAATATACCGCCTTGAGGGATGCTAGTACGAAAATCACACCAACTCAATGATAGGTCGTCAATGTGAATACGCTGTTGTCGTCCGTGAACATTCCGTTCTAGAGCTTCTGTTCAGACGTAGATCTGGCGCTATAATTAGGGGGTCTGTATGAGATAATGACGAAAAGTTTTGTGTTTTACTTGAAGTTTTATTAAAAGTTTCAAGTTTATTGAAAAGATAATAAGAGCTATAAAATGCATCAGAAATGCAGAAGACTGCATTTTAATGCTTTTTAATGTAGTCTAAAAATTCGTTCCAAAATGTTTCTTTTCTGGGGACAAACTAGCTAGGTTGATGAAGAGTAGCTTACAGTTTGCGTTCGTTGTTGTTCAGATTATATTTATTTAACTATATATAGATTTTGCAATTAATTTAGATACCTCCGATATAAGACTTTTCTTTGAATTGAAAGGCAGCAATTTCATTCTGTCAAGTTTCTCAGACAGTATAAGTACACTAAAGGTTTGTACCTGAAACGATAAGTGTGCACACGTAGCAAACCAATATTGATTATATTATGTAAGTAATAATAATGACTTCACATGCCTGTCTGATTCCAAACATTATTACCTTTTTTTAACGTCGTTTTTAACCCACCGGGGCTTGGGGCGGGATGGTGTGTTGGAATTGGATTGACTAAAACCACACGGAATGCCAGTTTGCGGTTGAAATGGGAGGGATTCGGGAACCGCTGTTATTATGTCATCCAGAACCCTCCCAGCAAACGCGGTAAAACAGGTGTTGCTACCGGCCATGGAGCGTATGACGGCGGGTAGCGAGAGCAAACACTACTACCTATGGTAACCAAACAAACACGTAAACAGCTAAAACATAAATTATTCACAGACACAAAACAAAATATTGATTGTGCTCATCTATGCTAATATTATGAATGTGAAAGTTTGTGAGCATGTTTGTTACTCTTTCACGCAAAAACTGCTGCTGCACAGATTTGGATAAAACTTTACAGTAATATAGCTGATACGTCACAATAACATATATACTACTATTTGCCGCGATTAACGACATATACGCGGGTGGAGCCACGGGCATAAACTAGTCAAACATATTGTCCTGGGTAGTACTGTCTGTACTGTCTGCCTGCACTTTGTAGCAATAACTGCTAGAATAAAAGGTCCGACATAATTTTAAGCGATGCCTGTATGAAAGAGCAATTGTTTTACATACATAGAGAATTCCCCTACTTCTATTTACTAAACAAGCCCAGCAAAGCAACTGCGGTATTTGTGTTCGACGAGCTTGCAATCTCTCAAAGTTTATGTATAATTCATAGGCTGTCTTACCAATGCACTTAATATTGTATATTATATATGAGTATATACGGTACGAGCTATTTGTTTTATGAAATAAAATACACACATGTAACTTCAAGCGTCGATAAGCATTATAACCTACTGATTATTATCCAGATTTTCGTTATTATTTCTCATTTCGTGTTTCCAACTTGGGAAATGACTAACTTCCATTAAATCATTCATTGAAATTCTTTTTTCTTTTTGGAAAATTCTTAAACTTTCTTGTTTGTAGTCCCCATAGGTTAGACTTTGCGTCGTTAAATTATTCAATAAGCCAATTTAAATTATTTTAACTGACTTAATGTGTAAAACATAATTTGAAATACTACAAATATTAAAAAATGCACTCATAATAATAAAAAATAATAATTAAGAATTGCTATTACAAAACTCTAAATTTTACAGGCTGACACAATTCAATCAGCCTTTGATTGCATTCAGTGCACCATGATCGAAACATCTCGCATCATTGATAGTCAGTGAATATTTTTATATATCTTCACTATATATTCGAATTGAATAATTCACGTTTCATCATCATCATACCTATCGCAGTCCACTGCTAGACATTGGCCTCTACAATTTCAATTAACAACAATAGCTTCTTTAAAAAAATATAATGCGACTAATCAATGAGAGCACAGCATAGTCTAGTACATCGCAGCATACACCTCTCTAATACCTATAAAATTGGTTACTATATTAAAATGAAAAAGCATGTTAAAATACAGGTACCCCGTACGTTTCTTTTAACGTTTTTTATTCAGCAAAAAGTATACCAGTTACATTCAGCTATTCAGGTACGATACAGTAACAACAATCAATACATCTATGAGTATCAAATTTTATGTTTATACGTAAATTGAATTAGTAGCTACCTATTATTTTCTAAATAAGTATTTTTGTCAAATCTAAATATTACATTTGTCCTACTTTCTTAATAGGCTACAAGTTGTTGCAGCTGAACTCTTCTGACACTCAGGACATGAAGGAAGAATAAGTGGAAGCTTTTTTAAGAATAGTGTAGGTGGCGTAGTTTAACTTACTTGTCATATTATACAACACGTGTTTTCTTACACGAACGTATATTTAATTGTTAGTGTGATTCTTATCTGTTAGTAACCACATGTGAGCACTTATTACTTCTATATAGTATATCTGAATTAGACGATAGGAGATATTGCATATTTTGGTTAATTAAGAACTGCTTTTGAGCATTGACTTTTGGCAGAAACTCTGGGGATTATAGATTGCCAGCCGAATTGATTAGAGATTAAATATACATATTTTTTTATTTAATCCTAAATTAAATTCAGGTTATTAGGTATCGATCATCGTTCAAAACCGAAGTGATGATACAAAAATCTTTTAAGCTCACACAGAACACTTTAAAGTTATTTCAATATTCATTAAAGTTTAAACCGAGTTAAGGCATGTGTTGGAAGGCAAAAAACTTGAATGTGTTGAAAAAGATATCTTTAATATAGATAAAATATGTCTGCATATATGTTCCACAATTTCATTGGATCTAGTTGTAGTTTAAATATGTTATTTATTTTTAATAATCACTTTTCTGTAATGTTATGCACATACAGAAATATTATTTAATAGAGTACTTACTATTTTAAAAGTTAAACATAACGTATGTCGATGGCATTCCCATGAAAGGTTTGCTATATATGTACGTTACGAGTATTATCATCTTTAGTTTTAGATTCCTCGCTAGTGCAATAGTTTTAACTTATAGAGTAAAAGATAAGAAGGCCCAGGTAACGTGTAACTGTCTTTTCGTTGGTAAGTAATGGAATCGGAATCTCAAGGGGCTCGAAGAGAGAGTCGGGCATGTTGAATCGCCAACATACAGTATCGTTACAGGTTTATGGGGCCGGTTGGCGCTTATGGTCACTCTTATTATAAAATCATAGGCAAAAAAATGTAAGATGATATAGAGAACTATAAATTTAAAATGTGTATTTGTGTATGAATGGGTATATGTCTATGTATCTGAGTGCACTCACATCATTCAATCTACATTGATTTAGTTTAATTTGAAAGAGGACTCATTTGATTTGTAATTATTTTAAAAGAATCTGTTTTGTCTTAAGAAGGTCATAAACATTAATTTTTAATTTTTAAGTGTATATTTAAGACAATGGTATTTTAAATCTTTACTCTTTGCTTATAGAACTTATTAATAGAAATGTCCTAAAAGGTTTCGTGTGTGTATTTCACATATTTTATTGTAGAATGAGATACAAAAGAAACGAAATTTTCATTTCTTTTGTAATAGTAATTTTCTGAAAACGACAGCATGCTAACCGAACTATCAGTATATAATCATCACACAATATATTATAGAGACATCTAGTTAAATTAAAGGCCATAGTGAGATGATAAAATATTATAAAACTAAACTTTATCTTAACAATAGAAGAATGTCAAAGTTGAAGATAATGTAAAGCAAAACAACCTTTTGCCGCTTGACTTTATCCTTGATTGCATACACACAACACTATATAGATATATAATTACATAGATAGCTTTGTATACTGTATTAAGCTGTACGCATTTACACTCTTTTTAAAACCTGTATATATTTCAGTAAATCCAATATTAAAATTCACATGTTGAATTATCAAGTCCGAGTCAAATTTTAAAAATAAAAGTTCTGAGTGTTAATAAAACGATTATGAATACTGTTTTTTTATAATATAGGTGGCAAACGAGCTGATGTATCGCCTGATGGTAAGCGATTATCGCCGCCCATGGACACCCGCAACACCAGAGGCGTCACAAGTGCGTTGCCGGCCTTTTAAGAAGGACTACGCTCTTTTCTTGAAGGTTTGAAGGTCGAATTATATATCATTACTGTTTATTATATATCATAGTACGCCGCTGCAGTTTTTCTAAGAAATTTTGATTTTTATAGTTCTAAACTTTAAGGATCTCATGATGTAGCCAAAAAATTGCAATAGACACATTTATTTGCTGTTTAACTCTATTATACACAATTTTAAAATATCACAATGTAACTCGTTTATACTACATTGTTTCAAGATAACATATGTATATTCAAATCGATTACTGTTCTCAATTTCCCTTACAATAGACAGTTGCAGGCTCACGAAGGCAGGTCAAGACTCCATACGTTATAATTACGATGGTAGATGGAAGCTAATTCGAGCCAAAGCACTCGTGAGCCCATTTATTAAGGGTTAATTGGCATCCCGGAGCGAAATTAGACCTGCTTTGATATTCAGCCCGTTCTACATTTACGTTCTGTTGGATGTGCTAAAACGTATAGAGACAAATGATGGCTTGTATCTATAGATGTAAGATCATAAATAGCTTGTGTTCGAGTAATACATATATGATTTTATTCGTAGTTAATTACATTTTTATTTACGTATTGTTATTAGGGGAGGTACGATTTGGACGCAAGGGAGAGAACAGGCGGCAACTAGCAACAGTAATATTTAATAAATTTAAGTATCACTGAGGAATATCAATTATATATAACTAGTAGTTATCTAGTGGTCAAAATAGATACAATAGGTAACATCATATTTGGACCAATAGACAATATTGAAAAGAGATGCAGACGAAGTTGCGTGGGTCAGTTAATATTACTAAGATATATTCAAACATGAAAAAGTTATATCTAAATATATTATGAACTACGATGGTAATCTGTGACTCAATTCTAATAAGTAAAAGAGAGCAAAACAGAATAGCCAAGTAATAATATGGTCTACATTTGAGATGCCTCAAACATTAATCTTATATTAGCTGACCCGGTGAACTTTCTACCTCCACATTTTTCTTTCGCAGATATTTTCCAGATTTCTGAAAAACTTGTTGTAAAAATGGACAGGCAGTGCACAGCCGCGGACAAAAATTTCTTATCCGGTTACCTTTTATTTCTACACAAGCCTTCTTCTATTAATGACAAACGCATAAAAAACGTAACGAGGCGCTCATAGCCCAGTTGCACTCGGTGATTAGAAACAATCAACTGTCGTAAAGCTCAGTTGGAGGCCTTTGGGCGGCTAAAAAAACTTCCAACGGTAAGATTATGTAGCCACAACATAGTCTTGCCAGTCCCCAACCCGCTCTTAGCCAGCGTGGGGACGTATGGCCTTAACCCTCTCCTGAGAGGAGACCCGAGCCCAGCAGTGGGACATTATGGGTTGTTGATTGATTGATTGAACTAGAGAAAAATCTTTTTATAGAAGATTTTTTTTTTCTAAACTGGTGCTCATTTCATTCCTACGCTACAAACTAACTCATATATGTGTATATCACATGATTGTTAAAGTTTTCCTTTAATAGCAACTTATACTCTTATAAAACTAACTCTTATAAAAGAGTTTACCAATAAAAGCTCGATGTTCTTTTTTGCAACGTTGATCATAAAAAGCAGTTACACTAAGACAATAAACTATAGCAAATGGATACTATGACACACAAGCAATCACTGCATATGTGTATCACTGAAGCCACAACGAAGACCGTTGCATAAATGCATGTTTGTAATGAAGCACGACTTTACGTTACCATATTATGTATTGGTTTTGTGGGAACTACCACTACTTTTGCGCTTATAGTTTAGATGGTATATTAGTTCGTGATTGAATCAGGAATAAGGATATTGGCAGACGAACCAAGGTCATCAAATTGTCAGGAGAATAGCCAGACTTAAATGGCAGTAAGCGGCATATACATTCCTCGTAGTCAAGACGGCTGATGAAGGCAAGAGTAGTGGCCACGTACTGGAAGATGGAACGTGTGTTGGCCCCCTACAAGATTGTACGATGACGGTTGACAGACCGGTTACCATGGGGAGCCTTGGGGAAGGTCTATATTACTTTATACGTACATGTAATGTAACTGTTAATAAGAAAAAAATAAGGAAACTAAAACTCGACTACGTCTTTCCCGACTACTTTTGAAACAATTTATGTAGCCTATATCACCCGGGCCATTATTATGAATCTATTGGTACCTCATTCATTAAATTTGGTTCAATCCACATACAAACATTCATAGACTGCCAAAAACGTTTCCTTCTGGCTTCATCGCTATCGGGTAAAAGTGGAATTCGTAATACATTTATTGACTGTTTTTTAAATTATCGCTGACTATTTTTGGTGGTAGCTCGGATCACACCTTTAAGCCTTTTATCTGCAATTCGCCATTTCAAAAAATCAACACTAACTCATAAATAGCAGATGTCATGAAACCCTGTACTTGATATTGTTATTATCTTATATCGACTGAAAGCACAGTTTCTCAATTCAGTCCTAGTTTAATATAAGGAATCGAATTCGAAATAAATGAAATGACTCGGAACTACACATAGTGGCACATCTGTCTCACAAAGTAACTTCAAAGTAAAGAGTGACAGTGCAACTCGACACCTTGTTAGTTCCGCGAGGCTCACTTACAACACTCTGCCCGAAATACCAGGTAGCTTCATTAAAATTTGTCTTCAGTTCCCAACTAAATTGGAGGAACAACAAAAAAAATATATAAAATAGACAGTGCAGATCGATATCGTTTTATAGTTAAATGACATGCTAATAAGAACATTTTCGCCTGCAACATGTATTTTACTTTTCCTTATAAGTACAAAATACAACTACCATCATTGATAGCATGCAATGGTCTATTGTTGAGCGTCTAATAAGAGTACTATGTCAGTGTATGCCTTAACATTGGTCTACTATAAAACGTAGGTCAGACGACGAGAATGAGAGCCACGCTTCGGCATGAATGGGCTTGACCGGAGTGATACCATGGCTTCACAGAAAACCGGTGTGAAACAGCGCTTGCGCTGTGTTTCACCGAGTGAGTGACGATAACGGAGGCCCATACTCCAACCCTTCCCCAATACCATCCTACTCTCCATTCCCCAAAGGGCGACAACGTACTTGTGACGCCTCTGGTGTTGCAGATGTCCATGGGTGGCGGTAATCGCTTACCATTAGGCGATACGTCATCTCGTTTGCCCGCGATTCCATAAAAAAACGTAAATGTACATAATACTACTATGATACGTACAATTTTTCAATCTATATTACTGGGTGTGAACAATAATTCCATATTTTACTTGTCGAACCTACTAGGCTGAACCTGTATCTCAGGCGTTAGTTTCTTCTTTTAAAATAGAAAAATATACACAAATATGTACTTTTATTTCTACTTAAACTCTAGTTCTGCACCTATGACACAAATGAGAATTTATTGCTGAAACTTAAGAAGGCTACCACATATGTTCTTGTTTCCGGTTCTTCGTATAAAACTGGTGTATGGTTTAATTGTACTCGCAATTTTTTTTTCTTTTTATCTATAAGACAGGTTAATGCTTTGAGAAAATAGAAAATTGTAAAATATTTACTTCATATAAATGTTGTTAATAATAAAATTGCCGTGCGCTGCATAAATATGTGCTCCAAGCCGCGTATATTTAAGTAGTCGAGTGTCATGGAATGTGTCCTTGTGTCGGAGACAATGATTTATTCTGCAACCAGTACGAAGATTTATTTGTTAAAATTTTTTGCCAGAAATAAGGAAAACTTAAACCTCTCACATATTAATGTTCTCGTTATCCCCTTTTTATCCGTTACACGTGTCCGAGACAAAAATATAAAATATCCAAGTAGTTTTTTGGCACAGGAGCACTTTGCACTTTTGGTATTTTTAAATAAGGATTTTTCGTAATTTTAATCAATTATAATATATGTAATATTCTTTGAATCGAGGCAGGCCCAAATCTACAATCATTCATCAAAAAATAAATTCGTTTCTAAGTTACAACTATAAAAATAAACAACAGAATTATAAATATGAAAATAACAACAATATAAAAATTATAAATGGGGGTTTATGAATAGATATTTTAGTTATAAATTTAAGGATACCCGTCTAAAAGCTTTGACCTCTTATTAACGTCACATGTATTTTAAAATACAAGGATTACAAGTATTTCCATTGAACCCTTTTTTGTCTGCGCGGTAATTCACCTACTGCTGGCTTTGTCGGACCCGAGCCGACTAAAAGCCCACACCGCCTCAACGTGTTAGAAGTCGGAAAACCAGGTACCCTAGAAAGCAAAGCCCTGGAAACCTGACGGACCTCTCGCCAACTACTGCTTGCAGATAATCCCATTCTGAGTGGGAACTATGATAATTCGTTGGCTCACGCGCTTTGTGGCACGTCACGCTGCCAAGCAAGTGCAAGTACGGAAGCATAACTTGCTTGCAGAATGAGACGGAGAGTTTCATGTATCCTTGCTCCGAACGATGACGCCAGCGTGTGGAGCGTCGTGCCCACAGTCTGACCACTGCAGTGTCATAATCTTCATCGTCAGTCGGTATGAGAGGGTGCCGTGATTCCTCTGGAGCTAATTCTCCATAAGGGTTCTCATCATCTCAACGAAATGTTCCATTTACGTGATTTTTTATCCAAATGCGTGACCTACACTAGTTTAACGAATTCCTCACACTCGAATTGGCTATATCGAAAATATCGTACATTTTCTTGTTCCTCTCATTCCGAACCTAAAATGACATTGTTGTTTTTACCTTCATTTCACTCAGATTTTATTAAACATTATATATAGTATTATTAGTTATGCTTTACTAAAAACATCGATATTTCTGGAATATAGGCAGCGATTATAAAAGCCAATCTATTTAACAATAAAAGCACATTTATCAGCGCTTCGCAAAACTTGTAAAAACAACAAAGAAGAAACAAACTTAGGTTAAGATTTAAATAGATTAGAAGCCTTCAAAGTGGAAAACTAAATTTACGAAGTTTTCAAAAATAATAAATGACATAAAACTTTCGTTAAAGTCAAGACAAAAATATTTTTTTTTGTAACTGAATAAATAAAAACGTGCAAGAGACGCCATTTTTGATGTTAGTTTTCCTTCTTTAGTTGCATATTTTACGTTCGCCCGCAAATGTAATTTAAATGCAAAATGAGACTTCATAATGCATATAGTTTCGTTAATATTCGTTGTATCACAAAGCTTTTGTTACACCACGAGACATTTCTTGTTAGAGATAACTGTTTGCAAGACAATATAATTATGTTGTGGTTAATTCCCATCAGAAACGTAAGAAAGAAGAAGAAGATAAAGAAAATAAAAAAGAATAAATAGGTAATTTATTTCTACACGGATTTATTATGTATCTAATGTTTGTCTCGATTAATTTAAAATTTACAATAGAAAGAAAGAAAGAATACATTAATTAGTCACACATAATAAAGAAGTTGAAGGAAAAAAATAAGACATTTAATTAAGCTTAAATAATAAACAATATACGAAATGATCAAAATAAAAACAGTGAAATGTCTGGCTGTGTGACCAAAAGGTAATAGATCTATAAAATCCCCCGTTTCCTCAAATACAGGAGGGGGGAAGGGCAGTTAAGTAATTAAATGTTGGTAAGGTATTTAAGACTCCTGAATTGCAGGTGTCTATGGGCTCACATGGCAACGCTTTCACGCACTATCCTTTACTCATTTGGCCCCTACGTTATTCGTTTGGTCCCTATCATATTATATAAAAACCTGGTAAATCTCACAATACATACAAACAAGTGAATAAGTAGTGTTCAACAATATAAAACAAATTTACTACGAATAACTAAACCTATAAAACTGTAATAAAATCAAATAAGTATGAGCAAACAAAGAGAATATAATAACTGAAGAGAGATTGCAGTCGGTGGCACGAGTTTTATGCTTCACTTCGAACAACTTTCGGTTTCATTGTGTCGTCTGCACTAACACTTTTCTGTCACTATAGTTCGATATAATACGACCTGTTTAGTCCATAACTGAAGCAAGCTCATGGTTAATAAACGACAAAGTACAAATTTACCACACATATTTATCATATCACGTTTAATCAATATGAAAACACTGAATAAGAAAATAAAGCCACAATATAACGATCTTGACTGCCTTACTCGATATAATACGATCATAGCTTTACACCACATTTCCATTCCAGCGTAAACGAGTCAAGAAAATACTTATCCAAATAAATGTGCCAATAGGGTCGTAACTAAGCTAAAGAGGCAAAGCGGACGTGTGGAAGTGAGTAGTGAAAACTGGAATAGCCAACTCATCAATCGCTTCAGTCGAAGTCTCACTATCAATTTAACTTTGCAAATTCACTTCGGCGAGTTTCGTTTGAAGAGAAGATTTGAATAGCGTGTGAGGGGAAAGCTAAGAGGGAAGCATTATAGTTTATTGACACTGAATTTTGTGAGCTGATTTGATTCGAAAGCTGATCAGGAATCATTGATTTAAAGGTGTCAGACTTATCGTTTATTTTATACACTTCTTTATACGACAGATATTTTATTAGACCGTGTAATTCTGAATTACATTTGATTCTCTACAAATATACAAACTTTTTACTGTTAAGTTCTGTCTCATTAATACTATCGCCAAGGATCGTCTTAGTCTGAAAATTTGGCTTATTCTACCTACACCAATCCAAAGTTAGCGTTTGTTATTGTTATTCTTTTTACGTTTAATAGAATACTATACCCAGAATGCTTCTAAATCTGTAAGTAAAACAAGAGTGATCAATATTTCATGGGAGTCATAAGAGCTGATTAAGATAACAAAATACGTGGAATAAGAGCAATGCAAAGAGAAGAAAAACTTGAAAAACTGTGTACCACCCTTCCTGGCTAGCATGTATACTATGTTGAACGGTTAGTTGAGGGGTTAGAATACACCGGGACAGGCCAAACTTTTTTAATAAGAGGCCTATATCCAGCAATGTACTAATTTCTGTTGCTGGGTATGTGTTGATGTTACTGGCAGCAATTACTGCAAGTATGTAACTGTTTTATTTTATACTTTTTTCTAGTACTATAATTATATGTATAATATTTGGATATATGGATATTTGGACGTGTTTAATGCTGAACAAAAAAACTTCATTAAAAGTAAAATTGATATGTTTGAGTCGACAGCCAACTATATTAACTGTGTGTCAAGAGTCTAGATTTCGTGATTAAAATTTTGTAGTTTATGTAAAAAGCAAGTTTTATTTTACTTACTCAAACTTTGTCATGAGAATATTGAAAATAGCCTCCGATGAATCGCCTGGTGAAATATAATTTAAACATTTAATGGTTGAATAAGAAAAGAATTGACTGCGTAGTTGGTTATCTTTAAGACATAGCAAAAGAATTAAGATACACAATTTCTCAGTTGTGTTGTTGACTATACTCGATATAATAATTTTCTAAGGTGCCAGGTAGGTAGGTTATTTTAGATGAGATATAAACTTTGTAAAACTAAGATGTCACGACCTACTTATAGTCGTAAGTAGCGTTGCAATTAAATTATCTTACATCTTTGAATGTGGCTAGAAATGACATTGATTTTAGCTAATAGGGGTGAGATTTATAGTTTCTTAGGTTAGTGTTAACCACGTTGGTTGATGATATTGAGATCCTTATGTATCTCGGAGAACATGTTTACCAGAGGTCTCAGTTGCCATATTTCATAGCAATCATTACGGGTAGTTGCAGCCTTAGAAATTTACAGAACAGTCTTTCCATAGAAATTCGCGTAGCACTTGCGTAGCGGAAGTCTGACGTGGTAGTCAATAGTAGACTTAAAGTCGACTCTGCTCCCTAGCTAAGTCTTCTTTCTGCAATCATTAACGCCTAAATACTCATTGGCTTATACTTTCTTTAAGATTTGTCTATGACACACGAGAATTTAGGAATTAACGATTACAGAAAAAAAAACGCTTGCAACTTGGCTAAGGGAGAGACCTAATTTAGAAAAAGACCCAGAAGAAAGATAGGAGTCATATAATATTGTTACATATGATATTGTTCATCATATCATAGAATGATGAGTAACTTGAATTTGAATTATTATTTTTGCAGTGATGACCGCTGTTTATTGTTGGATAAATAATATTGTCAGATATGTGTACATTTCTTAACTTCTTTACTATAAAATTGTGGACACTATGCATTATTCTTGTATGTTTTATTTGTTTGCATTAATGTGTGTTAAAATCTCAATATTTTAGCTTATGTAATTTTATCTGTATTGAATAAATTATTATATTTATTTTAAGCACCAATACTACCCATGACTTCGTGTTTTTACAGTCGATTTGTCCATCCAAAGGTTGCCTGTAAGAGGTTGTTTTTTAGCGATAAGGCCGCCATTTGTACATGGCCATTATATTGTTTAGCTCAAATATAACTGTATCAATTTCTGTACAATAAAGTTTATTCTATTCTATTCTATTCTACATTATAAAGTTGTCTTATTGGTTTCCATAGTACACTGACAAATTTGACATAAATCAGGTATAAAGTTGGTCACGAGGCCTTTTATGAAAGTTGGTCATCGAGAACATGACGAAGCCTATAAATAATAATAAATATTTTGGACATGTAACACACAACGCCATCTAGTCCCAAGTTGTGTTATGGGTAATAGACAAGTGATGTAAATACATACATACATTTTTTTTGTAAATACATACGTATAAAACATCCAAACTCCGAAAAAAAATTTTATAATTTGGTCCACCTATTATATCCGGGAGATATATCAAATATATAAAGTTCTTGTGTCACAGTTTTAGTGTTAATTACTCCTCCGAAACGCCTTGATCGATTTTGATGAAATTTTATATGTATATTCAGTAGGTATGAGAAAAAGTTTATAAAATTTTTACGCACTAAGTGTTACGGATGGATAGATAGAAAACTCTTTTGTACACCGTTTTCTCAATATTAATTGAATACATAAAATGATCAACATATAATATAATGTGCAAAGAGCGGCCGTATTGCCAAAAGCAATCTCTTCCAGGCAACCTTAACAACCTTTTACGGATGAACCACACCAAAATTTTATTTTTTATTAATTGGACAAATCTTATTTTAGTTATTTTTTTATGGTGTGAAATACATCTAGTCCTAGTTTTTACCGTCCTACCACCTTTCGGTAAATTAGAAAATATTCACCGAAATTAATATAGCGGTAAAAAGTTCGCCGTGTCGCCTAGTTTAATATAAAAGTCTCTCTTTGTGGTCAAATGTAGATAATTTCGGTATTTAAAGAATATGGTTTTAGTAAAATACAATAAGACATTTTTAAATCGTTTACTTTTACAAGAAAAAATAATGAAATTTAAGATCACAACTGTCAATAAATTACGTGCTTCAAGTAAACGAATCATGGGTATTAGCATTGGTATTAGCTTCAAAATTATGTAACTTTAGAAAATTATAAGTACTCTAGCATATTTATTATTCCGTATATTAAATTGAAAAATTATACATACATGTTTAGGAAATTTAACATTACGAACCTTTTAGTGATTTCATAAAGTATAAAAAAAATTTCTTACTTATCTTGTATATGGGTGGTAACGCACATTTGCCGTATTACGTATGTATGCAAATAAAACATCTCAGTTTCCCTCTGAAAGTGATGAAACTCATCTCATATTTTATGTCGCTCTGAGTGATGATTAAGTGATAAGCGTCTTTGGGTTAACACTTTCTTTTGGGGTAAGTGATCGTGATAACGCATAAAGAGTTGCCCCTACGTACTTTTCCAGTTTAAAACAATTTTTTATGACTTATAACTATAAAAATGCATAGGGAGAATTCATCCGAAATTGAAAAAAAAAATAATGAAATTTTTATCCGAAATTCGACTCTAAATATGAGTGACGCGGTATTTTACTGCACAGCCATAAGGTTATTTGAGGTATTAGCAGATGGTTTGATATTAAGTGATTATATACTCAGTAAAACATGTTTGCTGCTCTATACTAGCTTCCAAATATATACCAATTATGGGGTAACGTATTATGTTAAAATACAGATATTTAAAATATGAGTTATAAAATATATATATATATGTATATATTTACTCAGTTCTTAGGTTGAGCTCGCCTTTTAGTAACATTTTCATAAGCGTTTTTTATGTCTGGCCCTGCCATATAATATGACTCTACTCTACCTGATGGAAAGCATAAGCAGAATCCAAGGTGGTGGTCACCATACTCATTTAAAAAACTGGCTAAGCCGCAATGCAGCATGGTGACCCAAACCATGGCAGCTTAGTGACGCTTTTGCATCATTGAGCCTCCGGTCTCACACTCACCAACGGAATACGACAACACAAAAGCTGTCATTTTAGGTTGATTTTCTGGGCGAGAGTAATACCGCTCTGTTTGAGACGGCCCGTTCGAGCTGAAATCAGCGTGGCCTGACCTTTATAAATTGTTTCAATCTATTTAGTGAACTTTCACGTATTCTTGTTAAATTTTAGTGGTACTTATTTGTGGAGACAGTATGTTCTCCAGCTCAAAAAAATATATGTTCGATATAACATACGGCGATATAGGAAGCATATTCTGAAAAGATTCCTTCCCGTCTAACCTAAATTCCAAATTCATAATAGACCCTTTTCAGTCGCGGGGTGACTGCGTGGTCTGACATGCGTCCGACGAATATTGATCCCATAAATGGTTGGTGTTATATTATATTTTTATTTACTGAATTTTAGAATATTTTAGAAACAAGTTATAAAATTTTATTCTAAAGCTTTATATTTCACTTGCTAAGAATCCGCGAAACTTAGGTTGCGGTCGGAAACTAGGGGTCGTTTTTGTTGTGAGTTTATTATTGGAAGGTGGCCACGCTGGGCAAACTTTTCTGCCGCATACATTTAGACATCGCCTACGACCCGGAATGTGATGGGGTTGGTGCTATTCTACTCTATCGGATCCCACTCGACGTAGTAACGCAATATGTTCAAAAAAAAATTTTACATGCTTGAGTTAAAGATATATCAATCCCGCTTTCTAGGTGCATGTGCCATTATGGATAACAACGGGCCTATTTTATGCATGTCCTGACACGAACTGGACTTTTTTTTTTACTTAGAAATTTAAACGAATAAAGAACTTGTTTATTTTATTTCAGTGAAATTCCAACTCTCATGTAGTGCTTTTTTATATTCCTTACCTAGAATTAAGTACAGTATGGCTCTGTCATCAAAAGCTGAAGATATTTAAAATATTATCTTGATTACGGTATAACTACATGTTAACTTTATATAAAAGTTTACTTCATCTAGCCATGAAGAGCCTTTGTTCCTGTCCTCGAAAGTCAAGGTTTTATCGGTCAATGGTTTGCCTCTGACCGTCTGACTTATTAAACGTGCCACTAATCAATGAATAACTCAAATAACCATAAATTTTAATTAGTACATTTTCAAAGAAAGCCGTTGCTTTGACAGCTGTTTTATAGTTATATATTAACAATTTATGCTACTAGTGCTAACCTGAATATGAAATCATATTAAATCTAAAAATCATTTGAAGTTCTTTGAAACTGATGGTGAACTGATTTGATGCAATTATGGTGCATTAACGGACTTAATACTGACGGCATTCTCTACTAGTCAATCATTGGGCGATGCGGAGGAAATAGGATGTAGGTGGATTTTGATGAATTTTTCTGTTAAAATAAACAAATATACCCGATTTTCAAATACTCATAATATATGTATGAACTTAGCGTACACACAAAAACTAACATGTAATATACCTACAACTACATAGCCGTGGGAGAGCCACGCTTCGGCATGAATGGGTCGGATCGACTGGAGTGTTTCACCGAGTGAGTGAGGATATCAGAGGCCATACCCCAACCCCTTCCCCATCCCTATCCTCCTCCCCATCCCCCAAAGGCCGGCAACGCACTTGTGACGCCTCTGGTAAATTAAATCGCTTACATCAACATATATTAAATCAAAAGTTAACTAATTACTTGAACTCAATATTGAATTTATCATAGGATGAATTGTGTACAAGAAGTTTCACATAAATAAAAAAAAATATCCAAGAGCATATTTTCCTCGTACAAATTGCTTTCCTCATAAAAAATTGAAGTAGTTTTCTAAACTGTTTCTATTTACCGAAAAACTCATTCTTCATAGTCCTTCAGATATACGTTACTAGACAGTTACGTAAGGACTAACACATTCATTTCACTTCCATTGAAATACCAACACCTGAAACAAAGGAAGATCGCTATTTTTACAAAACAAAAACAAAAGTGTCAGTTCCCATTCAGAATTTACTCAGTAAAACAATGAATAATAGTACAAAGGAAACCTTTCAAGTCAGTCATCTCTAAAAGCTCGTCAAATACTCTTAAAATATATCTATTGTGATAGGTTGTATGTCAATTTACAAGGAACAGTGAACTTTAAATCTCACATAATAAGATTAGGAATTGATCACGTAATAAGCAAGTTGCATTCAGATGATGGGAATAGCTACTGTTTTATTAAATATTATTTCATCTAGTTAACCTAATTAACATAAGTATTAGTATACCTAATTAACGTAACATAACGTAATTAACTTTTCAGTAGCAAGATTACTTAGAGACAGAAATTTGAAATTAATTAATTAGACCATGAATAGCTATAGACTCCGTATGAGCTGTAAACCTATTAAAATAAAAAATATTTTACAGTGAAACGAAATAAGGTAATTATTAAATAACATTACATAAGTATAGAGTAGGGACCTAAATAATCTATTTATGCTACATAAAACTCTATCTTATTAGTACTGCTAATGCATGTAATTCATCCAAACACGTTATGAACAGTGACTAGATAAAATAGCTTAGTTCTTTCCAAAAGTATTTATAACAGTAAGAAACAGTTTGTGTGTTGTTCTAATGTCGGTTTTGCGCTTTACGAGCTCATTACCTTATCCAGAAGCAACGATTGCTAAACGTACACAGTTCTTCTATAATAAATCAATTGAAAGGAAAAGTTAAAGGTTAAAAGCAATATTTACTAAATACTTGTGAGTATTATAAAAGTTTAGGTTTTGGGTACACATATTGTTAAATAATATCCTTTTTTTACTCGACAAGCAATTACTGTTAGATCAAAAACCCTGTTTCTAAATGTGTTAGCACACTTCTAAAGGCTTAACATCAAAGGAAAATATTGTCTGTGATTATTGTTGCGTTATTAATCTTGAATATCTGTGTTGCTACAGACTACAGACATTGGTATTTACGTCTTGCTTTTGAAACGTATCGATTTTCCGTCGAAAATGATTCAATATTGAAAATATTAGCAAATATTTGCTTTGGTTTAAATATAATTTAATGTAAAAAAATTTAGCTTGGGAATACTTTTTTCCAGCGTGTTAACGAGACTAATGCACATAATATAAAAAAATTATTATATAAAACATAACACTTAGTTCCCGAAAAATATTATTCATTTAACGGTACATAATATGGAGGGTCTTGCTTATAAAATTGATGCTAATCATTAACTAAACTTGCCTTTTCCTCCTTGAATATCTAACAAAGTCACTCATTATCAGAAATATATTGCACATTTATTGATATATTAATGACATCTTATACAGGATAAAGAAGTACGACAATCTCTTACTTCCTTCAAACTTGACTTAAACCTTGAAAAAAAATTTACGGACCCGTGTTTGTATTCGTATTCGTATTATTTTAATTCGTAAAATACAAAAAAAAGTTGTATTTGAAAATCATTTGACTTTTAAACCATAGAAAGTACACAGTCGAATAAAGTGAGCCTATATCTTCTGACATTGGTGTCATCCTGCACTTATTTACATTTCAACAATTTTAAAGAACACAAAGAAACAGAAATTGTATCTCCGATAAATAATAGACCTCTGTGTTCTCTTATCTATAAACCTGCTGATAAATAAGTGTTTTCTGAATACAGCGAGACGTGACAAAGAACTTATTGGCAACAATTCCGCTTGGCTGAGTGTCAAAGGTTGCATGACGAATGCATTACATGATGAAAATAATCATATTGTAATTAGTATTTTAAATACATATACATTTGTATATAATGACGTGGGTGCAGTGGAAAATGTTTGAATCTGGAAATTGTTGGGCACCTCATCGAAACTCACAAATATTCCACTTAAGAGTAATTATTTTTACACCAGGACTCTGTACTACAATTTTTGAGTGTAGGACCGGGAATATATACTACGGAATGTGAAGGACAATGCGGCAGTTAAAAACATAAATATAAACTAAACAACAATAAAACACTCAGCTAGTTATTAATAATTTTTGATGACCTCGTTATTGATTAAGAAGATTATATTGGAGGTAAGGGACTACTTTGATCAAACCATACATTTGGTGTAACAAATATTTTTTTGAATAATATCAATCTTTAAAATAATCCTATAACATTACATTAAAGAAAAACACAGTTAATATTCCATTTTTAAGAATCATCAAGTCGACAAATTTTATCCCTGCTACATGTGCTAGCTACCGAGATCGAGAATTTTTGTATAAGACAAAAGGGAGGCGTCTCATTAAAATAACTAACTAAAATAACTACTCACGAAAAATTTGCTTGATAACACTGAATCGTAAGAATGGACCCGGGATCCTGGACTATATAATTGTATTTAGGACAGATATTGAAATTGTTATAAAGCATTAATAAAATTACATGACGATACTAAAAGGTTTGGCGTTTTTACGTTCTATGGGTTAGAAAGCTATTTCACATTCATCTTTCTAAATGGTGTCACTGAATGGGTTTCTGATAGCGAAATTGTTGAAACAAAGATTACTTTTATTGCTTTCCTCTTCGATTTCTTTGAAAGGTTGAAGTTACTTTGGGGCATTTAAAATTCAAATGCGTGAAAATGAAATTATTTTGTATTTGAAGAATAAAGCTAAACGGTAACACCGCTAAATGCAACTTTATTGAAAAAATATACAATTAGAATTGTTAATCTGGTTCAAATTAACAGCTTTTCAGTTAATGCATAGGAAAAAATATACCTACGTTATTTATATAAAAAAAAACAATTGATTACCATCTCTTATATCAATTTTAATTTAATAAAATATTTCAGACATCTAGCACACAACGCCATCTAGCACCAAGTTAAGCAGAGTTTGTGTTATTGGTATTAGGCAATTGATATAAAAAAATATACTATTTATGTAAATAAATATACTTTTTTTGTAAATACATACATATCATACATAGAAAACACCCAAACACCGAAACAAATATTTGCAGATCATACAAATATTTGATCTGAGCCGGGAGTCGAAACCGAGACCTAAAAGCACAACAGTCACATATGGTACCACTGCGCCACCGAAGCAGTACAATTATATACATTTAATTCATAGATTCCTTGTTCAAGTGATTTAACAAACATTTCGATCCCCATAATTGACTCACACTCAACGATTAGGCTTACTTAGTTCTAATGAGATAATCTTGTAAACGGGTAACAAACCAGATGCACAGATTAATATCAAATGAAAATTCATGAGATTAAGCTTATTATGATTATGCCGTTAGCCTCACAGCTTTGATGAATAAACATTTTCTTGTAAATTGAGATAAATAGGATGTACGTTTCATGGAATAAGAGAAATCGTGTATTGTTGAATATAATTTCATTGGTAAAACATTTCTTTTATCGCTTTTTGTACGCTTTGTTTAGGTTCGTTTGTGACTTACAATAATAAGCAAATCTTAGAAATGTTATCTATTTCTATATCTATATTATGTTTCTATTTACCTAAATCTAAATACATATAATATAAGCAGTAGAGCAAGTAGGTTGTGATATAAGGATTTCAGTACAACATTATATTATGTCACGTTCTGATATGTTATCTGTCAGGAGATAAAAAGTCAAACTCTTAAGACAAAACCCTCATATTTGGAGTTGAATTTAACTTAAGAATGGTTTACAGTTGACTTTTCCATATTTAAAGTTTTTTTGTTGACAAATATTTAGAACTGCCTTTTTATGATACAAGTTTTAAAAATAACTCTACTCTGCCTGATAGAAAGCATAAACAGAATCCAAGAGTGGTGTCTTCCCTATTACGTATGTGGACAATGCCGCATAGTGACCCATACTATAGCGGCATATTTACAAGTCGTTCCCGCTGTCCGATCGCTTAGATCACCAAAAAGATGAGCTGATTCTAGGAATAAAAAAGTCTATATAAGACAATTCATATAAAATATTCAAGAGCCATTAGGGCTTTGTTTTGAATTGAGTTATTTCGATTTTTAAAATCTAAGTATCGCCTAAAGAGAAGCTAATGATTATGCGCATATTGTGGAAAATAGTAAAAAAAGTTTAATGTCACTTTCACTTTCAATTAATGAAACATGTGACCATGAAAAACAAAAAACAAAAAAAAAGTACGAGAATATAAAATTTAGCATGCAGTTTTATTTCTAATGCCATTCAGACGTCAAATAAAAACATCGTACTCAGTTGTTCCGAGATAACACAGTCGTTAAGCCAAGTCACTTTTCAAGCTCCAACAATCACGTACAAAACAACCGAAAACTTATAAGAAAAGACCGTAACTTTGCCAATATAGAAATGGACCAAATATTTACAATCGTTGTTATTGCATAGCAATACGTAATTAAGCTATTTTGACAAAGTAGTTGTGTTGCGAAAAACGAGCAGACTTTACGCCGCGTTCACGAAGTCAGTGGGATCGAGGACCGGTGCGGGTAGCGTCGAATTTAAATTCATGGATTTATATGGAACTGGCCTTAAAAGTAGCAGCAGCAGTACATTGACATGCTGCTCACCATACCGCCATCGTCTTTGCTTTATATCCACAGACTTTTAGATAGCGGTCTTATAGTAGTTGCATACAAATAACGTAACATTTGATGGCCAAGCCAAGTACTGCGAGCGCTCTTTTGTTAAATCAAATTGTAAGTGCTTCCACAGTTACCTGAAATAGATTTCAGTCCTTTTTTTCATAAGTTTCTTTCCTAGATTGTAAGAAGTTATTAAGAATTTTACCCGTATAAAAGTATATAAAGTTATTTTTTCTGACTTATTTATTACAAAATAATACAGAACAACTCTCTTAGCTTGGGGCGTCGAATAAGAATAAGAATATCTTTAATAATATAATATAAGCACAAACTAAAAATGTAGTGATTACTATATTTTTTATTCTAAAGTTCGACCAAGTGAGGGTTTATTTACGTAAAAAAGAAATAGTACCTTTAGAGTTGACTATTTCTATAAATAAATATAAATATAATAATTAAAATCTTTATTCATATAAGGATTTACATGGGGCAAGTAGCGAGTCATCTCTGACCCTCAAACTAGGTATAATCTTGTGTGATGAGTCGTCAGTGGTTTGTCGCTCAGGCCACTTATTAGGTACAAAATCTTAATAGAAAATAATAAACTAGCAAATGGATCACGCAACGTGTGTATTAAGTATTATTGTATTTATTTCGTAAGTCCGTGTGAATAAATGTATATTATTTTTCAGTGATTGTTTTGTGGGGAAGTATACAGCATTCTTTATTTCTAGCATATATAAACTTAGAAGATTTAGCTTAACAGCTTAGATGTTATGTTGAAGCATAACAAAAGATATCAGAGAACAAATAATTTATTTACAAATGTGAATTTTGAATAAAACACTTATGAATTATGACTATGTTAACAGAGGAGTAAATATATTTGTTAGGCGCCTTCATAGTCAAAGGAGTTTAAGTATCTGTTTTCAGTCAACAGCTTGACTTTCAAGAGCTCCTGTGACATTATTGTTCGGCTTTTTGAGGCCCAGGATTGGGATTGAATATGCACAGTGTAGGTGAGTATTTGTGTCAACGGCTGTATAGTATGTTTTTTGACCCAATCTTCACGATTAGCAGGTTTGATTTCGGTCGTCACAGCAACACAAAGTGGGAACAGAACACGTGAATATTACGACAGGAATACTCAAATGTTATAGAAAATGTGATGAGTTCGATTGTAGAACCTCAATTCAAGACGCACACGTACGGTTTCAGGCGTAAAACTCGACTTGCCCACACCGTTGAACTGCCAACTGACAGGCTGAGAGAACGCGGTACTTGGTTCTGAATACGAAAATGCGAATGCACTCCCTAACACATTATCATCCAAGCTGTATAAATAAGTACAGATCGACAAATGTCTGTCCAAGTGAAAACCTTCAGAACCAAATTGGCTGAGCGCCATTTCAAGACATTGGGCAGTCGACTGTACAACATTGTGGACAAAAAATATTATAACTAAAATAAAATAAAATATAAATCTTTGATATCGTCGTGGATGAAGTCTCTATCGTATGTGGAAACGGAGGCCTTATTAGTGACTGGATTGTGATGCTATCAGTTTTTTTTTCTTTGGATAAAGCTACTGTAGAATATATACATACACACGATGACACTTGAAACACAGCTCGTTTTAAATAATATAGTTTTATTGCGCAGCGAAGCCAAGGTGCTGTATTCACAAATAAAAGTCTCAAATAGTAATTCTAAGTGTCTATTTTGACTATACATGAACACAAGATATACAGTGTAGTTTGTGAAATAGTTTACAGTTCTATCATAATTTTTAACACACTTTTTATTATTGCAGACAGTATCTCGTCGGTAAAGATCTCGCTGTCCATGCGCAGTTGCTGATCCACCCTCCGTTAAATACTTGTGTCGGTTTACACCCTACGCAAGAGGATTGGCTTTTAATAGGTTTGATTTAATTTACATGATTTATTTAATAAACTGTCAAAATTTTTGGATTAAAAGAAAACTAAGTAGTACTAACAATTATTCTAAATATATATAAACAGATTTAAACAAATATAAATTTGACAATATTTTAGGGTTTAATAAAAATAGATTAGTGTGTTAGACACCCTACATAGCTAATAGTTTACAAGAAAGTGTTCAAATTGTAATTTTAGGAATAAATAATTATTTTTATTATTTCATCGTACACATTATATTAGAATAAGCATACAAATAAACTAATAAGACAAATAATGAAACATTGTCACAGTATAAACAAAGTCTGGATAGATAAACGTTATCCCAAGAAGGTTTATGTACCCGTAAAACAAAGACGGAAAGCTTTACAACTTGTATCGAATAAAAACTGGTCGCCAGAATCATTACCACGGTTATTTTCACATCTATGAACAGGAATAACGAGTGTAAATTGTACTGTATTGTGTGAACTCGTTATTAGATATTGATTTTACCAAACGTTCTGTATCTATTCGTTATGTTTTCAGTCTCATCATTTGATTTATCAATTGTGGGTGTTACAAACATTTATAAAACTTTATATTATATACCCTTATACTTTTATATAATCATTTTTCCTAAAACTTGTAGGCGACGTCAATCGCTATTAGAAGATGAGTCTGTTTTTATGCAAAAAATAATTGTATACTAGAATCATAGTTATTTTTGAGAAATAACTTTGTGTCTAGTAAACGTGAGATTGTAGCCAATTATAAATTATATTTAATGTGTTAACCATATTTAAAGTGATCATAATACAACATATACACTTAAATTTAAATCAACTCCGATTTTTTTAATCTAAATTACGGTTGTTCGCGTGATAATAGTAAAATTATTTCAGAAGAAAAATAATAGAAGTTTAGTAAACATGCAAAATTTTGTGTTGAAAGCTTTTAAGAGCCAAACAGCATTGCAATATATTATGTAACACGTAATTAGGAATAATAGCTAGTCATAGCCCTTTACTGTTAGTTAAATACTTACTTACTTCATCATTCATCCAGGTAATACTTGTAAAATATGTAAAGGTTAATTTTTAATTTTTTTACTAGTAGTGATGACTAATGGCAAATATATTTGAAAATTGGATTCGAGTAAAAAAGTAGCATGTTAAATGATCTTTAATGCATCTACATCTAAACAGTATTTTGGATTGCTTGATTTTCTACCTTAATCAGGGATATACTTTTCAAATTTGAAGTCGTCCAAACAGGAAAAAAAATCTTTCAAATATCTTGTCTTTTCTTCGTGAATCTTGTTGTGGCTACTGGCAGATAGGTATTATGTCTTACTAAGATCGATCACCTATGGTATGTTTTACTGAGCTTCAATGGATTTTGATTTTGCGCCGATGAATCCTTAACAAAGTTGAGGATACATACGGCTCAGTCCTAGTTACAATCCAAGGTACTTCGCTAATTTTCTTAGAGAAAAAAAATGCCATGGTTTATGTACTTAAATGAAGCACTACTTGGTAACGTTCCAATTTTCGTGTCTACTAAACGGCCAGAACTAAGCTAAAGTTAGACTCCATTAAGAGGAAATGAACTACTAATAGATAACATATTTTACCTTTTTACGCAACTCTCATGATTGTGATTGTGAAGGAATAATTGACGACAGGAACTTGATAAATGATCATCTCTTATCTATGATAAATGGACCGTTCATTGAGGAAAAAGTTCACATTAATCAATATTCATGTCTTAATTCAATGTTACTTAAATTGAAACATGAAATATATTTTATTTCTAAAGATTGTAAAAGACTGTTGAAGAACTAAAATAATTGAATAATCGGTGCCTTTGGGATGTAAAGTCGTAGTATATTCTATAGATATTATTTGTCTGTTATTTTTGGGGCTGCTTATAATGAATTACTGAGTAACTAAATAAAAATTTTCAGGATTTTCTATATGCTAATTTTCAGTATCAACTAGTTATTAGTTTCATGAAGATCAATAATAATACAGCACTTTGCTCGCCTCGTTATAGAATATAAAGTATTTTTCTTTTTTGTGCAGAAATATTTCTGGATACCAATGGCTAGTGGCTATGTTGGATGTGAACCAACTGAAAATCACATCCGGTTTTAAGTACTAGAAGCTGGGGAACCAGGTGCACCCTCGTAAGAAAATCGTTAGAACCCCAACATTCCCCAGGTTACCTACAGTATAGAAGGCTCCCTTAAGTGTAGGAAGGTTCCTACTCTTAAGGGAACCTACTACAAACGGAGCAGGAAAGAACATCGAGGTCGATGTCCCTTTCCTGCTTCGAAAAGGACGCGGGCACCGGCACTCCCGTAGTGCAAAATTGTTTCCCATGGATATATTCACTGCTAGACTAGGCTACACATATGTATAACACATTCAGAAACATTAAACAAAGTCTTTCATTGATACGAGCAAATACTGAAGCCAATATAACTTTTATGATATTGACTTTGTTAAAAGTTACTTCGGAGAATAGAAATTTCAAGATGAGTTTTAGGTCGATGTACAACATGTTTCTAGTTTAATTACAGAGCAACAGTTGCTTTATATCGAAACTCGTGTTTCGATAACAGCAATTTATTAAGTGTTTTTTGTATTGTAATCTGCAAACAAGTAGACGGTTCATGCGATAATAAGCAAAAGCCGCAACCGATGGATAACATTGACAGAAGAATCTTAAGTAAGTTCTTATTTTTGTTTATGAATTGTGGGCTCTGATAATCTCGCTTGCTGGATTAAAAGTTACAAATGAATTACTTAATTATTACTAGTTTTCTGTATGGCTGTTGTATCACTCTAATCGAGCTAGCCCATACATGCTGAAGTATGGCTCTGCCTTGGTGGACATGTGTATTATTATCCACACTAATATCAAAAAATCTGCCTGTCTGTTACGCTTTCATAGCTAAGCCGCTGCAGCCAATCCAATGAAATTTGACCCGGAGACTTTGGTACTTAAGAAAGGACAGACTAGTCTTTCCTGCGATAACCAACATACGCGCAGGCGTAGTCGCGAACAAAACCTATTTTTTAAAGGAAAATAATATTGGAGGTCTACAGGTGTAATATTTATTATTTTAGTTTTAAACCGACATAAAAATGAAGGGGGTTCTCAAGTCGACTTGTATATATTTTTTATGTATGACCACGCATAGCTTTTTACAGAGGGGCCCGATTTTAATAAAATTTTTTAGAAGTTAAGTATTTTCATATTACGGTTACGAACGTGTTAGATAATGTTCTGTGTTCTTATTCATCTGTTAAATATCATGATGACATTAGTAGTGCAGCAGCAGTGGATTACAAAATAGTGTACAACCCTGACTCTCAAAATATATCGATATTTTAGCTTAGCTGTGTGTTAGGAGTCAGTTCCTTATCAGAGGCAATAAGAACAAACCAATGGTAACAATAGTATACACTACAGGTTAGGCTAGGTTTGTATAGTTAGATATGTTTATGTGTGGGTATGAATATATATGTGTAAGAGTGTATGATTTACTGTGTATTTGAGGCTGTGAGTTAAGATGTGTGTTTGTGTTTGTGTGTGGTGATAGCTTGCATGACATTATTGAAGTTTTCATTAATCTTTTAACGTTTCGTTATTACAACATGTCCCTGGAATGAATTACTTGGTTCTTCCATGGTTGAGTAAAAAGAAACACAAAACAAATTGAAATCTATAAATTGCGTACAGCGGTGAAAACAATTTGCAATACAGGACTAGATGCAGCTTTTCCACAAAAGCACGACACTGAAAGTAAATTTAAACCACACACGTGAAATGCAAACGATAAATATAAACAAACATAGTTCAAAATTTACGTTTTGTGGATATAAAACGCAAATAGTTGCAATGGGATGTGGAATTAAAACTTTTAGTTTTTTTTGTTTATTAAACATTCGAAATTTAAAAAGACAAAAACTATTTGTATTTAATTGACGGATCTTCGCTGAAGCCAAAATGAGATAGAGCAGAGACCGCAAGATGAACGTACTGTAGGGAGCTTTGCTTTGAAGAAAATGGGTGTTCGCGGACTGCCATAGACCAGAATGGTTGGAGCTTCTAGAGGTAGGCCATTAATCAATAATGGACGATGATGATAGTGATGTGATTAACGTCGAACAATAACTGTTAGGAAAAGAATCCACATAATTCAAAGCGCACATATCATGCGGAAATATAAAGAACTGTTCTGAGAATTCTTCGTTTTTATTTCATTCATCCTCAGGGGCATTCTTTTTCAGTTAAAATAGATGTAACGGGAAGTATCGGTAAACATCAAAATATAAAAGCAAGTCGGGTTCTTATAAGTTGGGGAAACAAAACATAACACTTTGATAAAGTTACCTAAGTCAACTAAAAACTTATGGCAATTTTAACCGTCCTCAGTTCTTCACGTCTTCACCTCATTTTAATTAATTTTTAAATTATATAAAATACAATACTGTGTTATTTTCTGTACCAAAAATAATTTGCCAATTCTTGAATGTGACATTCTTTAGCGAAAAATACTTTTTTAACAATGAAAGCTTAAAACAAGATTAGAATATACATATATCCTCCTTCCGACTACGGTGTTAGAATTTCAAAACGTACATGAATAAAATATTTACACACAAGGCTTTTAGGTTCTTAAGGCCACCTTGATGCATGAAGCGAGTAGTAAGTAGATCACATTAGAATATGATGATTTTTAAATATTTATTACATGATAATCTCAAAAAAAGGATGAAAATAGAAGTCACTTAAGTCTTCACCCCGAAAATGTATATAGGTATATTAAGCGCTTAGATTTTTCCGGCTATTCTTTCTCTGAGTGTCACTTGCGCCTATTCACATGAAGAGTGGGGATATTATTTTCAATAAACTTAGATTTACATACAAATGGTACATAAACAAATAGGTATCTTTGCATGAAAGTATTATAGTCTTATATTTGTTTTGATATAAAATATAATAAGTGTATTTTAATTTATTTTGTTATTACGTTGTAATGTTATGTTAGTTACGGTGGTAGTCTTTTTACCAATGGGTCTGCAACATCACAAGCTATGCTACGCTATGTGTCTTTATCTTATTGATGAATGTTACTTTTATTTAACATGTGAAATGACCGATATATTAAAAAAATAATTGAAACGCATGAAATTATGAAATTTCGTTTTTAAGAATTTATTTTTACATTAACATCAATCATCAATAATCCATAATGTTCTACTGCTGGGCTCAGGTCTCCTCTCAAGAGAGGATTAAGGCCATACGTCCCCGCGCTGGCCAAGTGCGGGTTGGGAACTGGCAAGACAACGTTGTGGCTTAATCTTACCGTTGGATGTTTTCAAGCCGCCCAAAGGCCTCCAACTAAGCTTCACGACTGTTATCCTATGATAACAACCGGGACCGACTGCTTAATGTGACCTCCGAATCATGGAGACTTTAAATTAACAATCAACTGAAATGTAAATAAAGTTTCTACTGCTATATGAAATATTTTTTTCAGAAGACATATGTAAAAGGGTAAAATTGAACAACAGCTAAAAAGAAGAAACATTTACGAGACCTTTCTCGAGTCCTTACTCGTAACATAAAATATATAAATAAGTAATAAAACCTCGGTGCTCCGAAAACTTTTCTGAATGACTCGAGTCGTGATTATAATACTCGAACGAATAAAAAGGCAGGTGCTGTTGATGTAAAATTCTAAACAGTATAAACAACAATAAATTTTATTATTCTGGCAACTTTGTTCTTTCTTTTTTTTTGTATTTTTTACTGGATTTTCTTTACGCATATTTATGTGGTGGGCGTAGTACCTAAATTATAGTATCATGTCTGTTTGAAATTGTTTTAGACTTGTTCGCAATCTTTTTCAGCTTGTAACTCATGATAACTTTTGCGAGATGAGAAAATTTATAAATGGTGCCCAGAAATCCTAATGTATAAAAAATAACCCACGATCGTGAGTACTTTTATGAAGACTCTTATTATATCAAACCTTTATTATTGTATATTAGTCATTTAAAACGAAAATAATTTCCAACTGAAGCTAAATAATTTGTCAATTGAGTATATATAATACAATAAGAGGCGCTCATAGCCTAATTTAACTCGGTGATTAAAAACAATCACCGAGGGTAAGCAACGACGGCGCGGTCAGTACCTGGATGGGTGGCCGCTGGTAGAATGTTACCATGAGTGTCTCCTTGATTCGGAGGTCACGTTAAGTAGTCGGTCCAGGTTGTTAACTTAGGATAACAGTCGTGAAGTTTAGTTATAGGCCTTTGGGCGGCTTGAATACATCCAACGGCAAGATTACGTAGCCATAACGTAGTCTTGCCAGTCCCCAAACCGCACTTGGCCAGCGTGGAGACGTATGGCCTTAGCCCTATCTTAAGAGGAGGAGACCCGAACCCAGCAGTGGGACATTATGGGTTGTTGATGATGACGATATAAAGAAACTGTAATACCTACTCTTTCATATTGGCACTCTTAACACTACAGTTATAATAAATTGTAATAGATTTTAATAACCCTTGCTTTATCTTGAAAAATTCAAGTAAGGATAGAATTATTTTCTTAATAATATGACTTTCTTAATATTGTAAAGAATAAAATTTATACTGCGGTGACAATAAAGCACAAAGTCAAAGGCGTTGCAGACTCTATTAAGTCATATTACCAGATAAAATTCTTTAATGTTAAAATGCTTTGTAAAAAGTAAATATAAGTGTTGGATTTATGATAGTGCTAATAGTACTAAATTTGTATGTCGCTAACTTTATGCTCTTTCAATATGTACACCAAACAAAAGCTATTTAAGGTTAGATGGAGTTATTATTAATGATATGAGATGAGATATGGGCTTTGTAGGTATGCATTTTCATTTTGTCAAGAATTTCCGCATTAGGAATATACATCCTTTGTCGTAGGGGACTTTACACCCATGCATTAAAAGGACACGTGGAACATCTAAATTTAGAACAACAATTTGCTATTCATATAAAGTATTGTCTCATGTGGTATTTGAACCCTGAATACTTGGTGCAGTACGAGCTTAAACCACTAGGCCAACCGTGCATTCAAATGTATGTTTTATTATACATGTCTGGTTTACTACGTGATGTAGTTTATAATTCTATCAGGAACAATGAAAAGACTGGTCTTTGATGCTATATGAATCTAACTTAAGAGATATAAGTACTTACTATTTCGGTGTCTTCCTTGTAGACCCTCAGAGATTAACAACAAAAGGTTTGGTTAACTTCTGTGGTATTAATCTGGTCCAGTAGGCCCGTCTATGCGAAAATGTGAATCTTCCACCATTATCTTATATTCTATTGTACTGTATACTGTATACACTCTTATAGTGGTATGAAAATAAATTGTTTAATCATGTCATAAGTTTATTTATATTTTACTTATGAAGTGATTTAACAATTGGTGTCTCAACTGGAGTCTCTTAAAGGGTATGCTTATTATTTTGGATAATGTTACTGTTCTAAGAAATTATCCGTTTCAATCATAGTTTTTCCGAGTACATTCATAGTAAGATATTGGAATATATTCAATTTCCCAGTAAATGAACGTATGGTTACGTAGCAGTACAAGATTGATCTTTAAACAATAGACGCAGCTATCATAGTCGATACAGGCACTGACACAATATACCACCTTGTGGTTTACTGGTCGATAACAATGGAGATGTTATACCGCAGTTGATAAGCATAGTCTTGACATAGATCTTATGTAAAGCAAACGATGCGTGGAAGCGTCTTATTCGAGTAGTTAGAGCTCTAATGAGAATATTTCTAGCAAGTTATGGTTATTTAAAATTCAATCATTACCACGTTCATGCTACATATTTTATACCGTAGTCGAGAATTAAGATTCAGTCTCAAGTTATATCTTTTTTAAGCCAATTATCCCAGAGAATAAGGCCTCATGAAACCTATACTTACTAAGGACGAAGTTAAATATTAAAAAAGCTAAAAGTAAAAATTTTAAAAACCTCATACACGAGAACTTAATTGAGTTATCATATGCCAAAAATTA
The DNA here is from genome assembly GCA_003709505.1 of Hyphantria cunea. Classification (NCBI taxonomy): domain Eukaryota; kingdom Metazoa; phylum Arthropoda; class Insecta; order Lepidoptera; family Erebidae; genus Hyphantria; species Hyphantria cunea. The sequence goes on from PKRV01000563.1 coordinate 1,590,453, forward strand.
CATCATTTTAGAAAAAAACTGATTTTCTTACACTATCTGACCGATATTTACCAAATAGACCTAAGAATCATCGCAAGGAAACTGCCTTTCAAATGAAAAAAACCGCATCGAAATCGGTCTACCGGGTTTGAGAGTAACGATGCCACAGGCAGACAGACACACAGAGAGAAACATTGACGACAAACTTATGACTATATCCTGTTAATTAATTATATAAAAGAATTTTACTATTTTTATCGTGTTTGATTTAAAGTGCGTCTTACGCAATAAACACCTTTAATAAATTAAGGTTAATATTATTTTTTCTATTATTAATCATTCATCACAATCATCTTTATTTATTGAAATTGTTACAATTAAATTCATAAGAATAGAAGTAGAATATGTACTTAACATACTTTATTTATTTAGACTTGGTGAACTTCGTACCATCATATTATTTTCTGTGAATTATTACCAAAAAACTTGTTTTAATATTTATGCCCGCCTTTAATTTTCTTCTATAAAAACTTTTTCCTGACAATAACAATCACATAAAAAAGAATTATCCTATTTGGTACAGTTGATCAAAAGTAACGACGAAGACGAGTACATACACTTCAGTGATTCATTTTTATTTATATATATAAACAAATAACTTCACTGTGAAAATTAAATATGAAGAGAATGGGTATTTAAATAAATATTGTTGCCAGTGATTATTACCCTAACCATTTAATTTTGAGTACTGTGGTGGTAGCATTTGGACCATATTGGTCACACAAAGGCTTGTGATTGAGCCATTCGAAGCCACACTACACCGTCGAAATGAGTAACCGGAACGAAATCATTAGTGTGGCTAGTTGTGTAACTGCTGCGAAGGTTCCTGGTATTTTATTTTTGTACGTCTGAACTTGGCTCTATTTAGACACAGTACGTTTTTATACAGCCTATAACTTTTCTTGAATGAATTCGCTATTTATCAAAAAATATTAGGGGAACCAGTCTAGACAGGATGGGGAGGGGGATGAAGGGAAGGGTTGGATCATGAGGATCTGGTATCCTCACTCACTCGGTGAAACACAGCGTATTCATTTGATATCAAAATTATAAGTTACTAGATACTGCGCGAGTGTGTCGGTTTTTGCGATTAAGAATAACAGATGTTCTTTTTCAAGGATCAAAATATCTCAGAGCAGAGTCTTTGGCATAGAAGCTTAACAGACGGATAGAGTCAATCTGGTTTTATAATACTGAGTATGGAAGTATGGACGATTTAGTGTACCAAATTGACCCAACACTCTAACAGCAATAAATTAAACTAATTAAACTGTCTCCATCAAGTACCTACTATAGTTCAGTAACTTAGGTCTGGAAAAGATGGCCGTTATATTTTCGTGACCTTGTCCAACCTACTTTATAGGGGTCAAATCTCAACTGGCAATTTATTGCGACTCTAATGATAACCTGACCCTAATTACTTATTGTTTATGAACTCTTGGATGTCCAAGTTGACGATTAATATAGTGCCAAGGATTTATCTGAAGGTTATTTTTAGACCAAGAGGTGATTGGTGAGCGGTACTGCCAGCCTAGCCGAATTTGAGTAAATATGTACCATTCGATTATGTTGTATTAAAATCGGCGAATGAAAAATGTGTTTTAATGTGTCTGATGTTTGTACATGTACCCAAGTATCGTTTTATACTTTAATGCACAGAAAATGGTGTATTCATAGTACAACTGGGTGTTTTCAATGTAGAATATATTTGTATTTACACAAGCTCGTTCTAGCTTGGACTAGATAGCGTTGTGTGTTAAATGCCCGGAATATTTTTTTTATTTTTTTTTAACTATTTATTGAGTAAGAAATAATAATCTTTTAAATTGATTATTTCGCAAAAGAAACTATAGTTTACGAGTAGGTGTATAGAAGAAATACTTATTGTCATACATTCTAGATTTTTAAATTACTTGTGCTTAGTCCACTATTTTATTTAAATTTGTTTACATCTGACCGGTTGCGCCTTATGGCATCATCAAAGGTCACATCTAAAACCCAACAACTGAGAGTACATAGAAATATTATACCCTGCAACCCCTTTCACTTGTACTTCAAACATCATAAAATACTGAATAGTACTAATCAAATTAAATAGTCAAAAATACAAAATTAGAAAAGAACTATAAATAATTTCCTTTAGAGTATCAAATTAATTTCACAAGATAATTTCAATTCAAGGCAATCAGTTAACTGCACACCCTCAATTCAGTTCATGTTAAATTTCGATCAAGAGGCCTTGATTATCCCTTCATTATGGTGGGTAAATTATTATCAGAATTGATATGGGACGGTACAATGGACCGAAATGTCAACGTAAGGTGTGACCGCATACCCATTGTCGATACAACACCTCCCTTAAATCGATCGGAATTTGACACGTGACTCCAAGGCGTTTAGACGTAAAAATGAACCTTAATACTAACCATACATAGTTCATTTTATTAATTAATAAATACCGGTTAGGGTATCAAATGAAAAATAATTAAAATAATTAGGGTACACAAATTAGTCTTTAGAAATCTCGAAAGAGTGATTTGTTCTGTCTTTACATGGTTTACTAATTTATCCATTTATTTCCGACTAAGCAATTACACTATACGGGAATATGTAACAAATCATAACTCTTTGTATTTTCAAGTGCCAGATTGATGGGTAGAACATTAAAAATTGCACAAAACAAAGTTGAATACTATAATATATTTACCATGTTCGATGGAAGAATAAATCCCTTGCAGGTAATAATAAAAAGCAAGCTCTTTCTACATTCCAGGAGTTTTCCTTCAAGGTACAATATTTAACCATCTCACTGAAGCACCGTTTAGATATAGAGCGGTAAGGAGTACCGTATCGCGCCTCCAACAGTACGACCAGTTGATTGATGTCGCTGCACGGCCTTGGACACAAATTAACTGTCACTTGTCACACAAAATATGAAAAGCTTTCATAACTAAACTTGCGTGAAATAAATTTGGAGACAAAATATTCTGGTTCATTTAAAAGGGGCTCTCGCTTTGACAAGATTAGATTGCAGTTGAAGTAAGTAAAAATGTACATAAAAAGATTGCACAAAAGTTGTTGACACGTTATCCCTTTTTTATCGAAAATTTTGGTAAGTATGAAAAAAATTGTTTGTGTAAATATTACTCACACGAATTAGTAGAAAGGTGTATTGGCGTAATACCAATGATGTAAGATGAGACTAAATCTATTCACAGTAATGGAAACATAGTAATTTCATGCAAGTTTCGATAGAACCGGCTAATCTAAATTTAAAAGAAGAAAACTCTCAAAATACTTTGATAATATTTCTGAAATAATGAGATTATAACCAGCTGAAAAATATTTGCTATTTCAGCCAATGTGAACTCACTACTTAGTCTTCAGTTCTAGTAAATGAAATAGGGACCGTCTCTCGAAAAAACAAAAACCATCGTTTTCGGAATGTGAGATTATAGACAGAAAAAAATGTATGAGAATACATCCACAATGTTCAGAATTTAGATGTTGAAATATAAATATCATCTTATTTCAGTAGGGTAATAATGTATTCATCCCATTCTGAAATACTGCTAGAGTTATTTTAAAGTTAATAAAACTGCAGTATTCCGAAGATATTCTGTATTTTATGAGTTTGAACTCACCCGTCTGAGAAATGGATTGGCACACTGCTTTCAATAAATCGAAAGTAAACCACTTTTATAGAGCGTTTGAATGTTGTCAAGCAAATATTTTTTGTTTGTTTTGTGTTATTGCATAATGTCTTGTTTTAACTGTAAATATATCATACACATCATCAATCCATCGCTGGCCATAGGCATCTCTTTAGAAAGGAGGCAAAATAACATTATTATTATTAATATTTAAAGTTATATGTATTGCTAAATTGTAGTAAATATTTTTTTTTATAAATATTTCGGACATTATAACACACAATGCCTTCTAGTCTCAAACTAAGCAGAGCTTGTACTATAGGTACTAAACAACTGATATTAATACATATATACTTTTTTTTGTAAATACATACATATTATTCATAGAAAATACCCAAATTCCGAATTCAATATTTGCAGATTATACAAATATTTGGTCCGACTCAGGAATCGAACCCGAGACCTTTAGGACAGCAGTCGCATATGCTACCACTGCGCCACCGAGGCAGTCAAGTGTACGTGTAGTAATAAACATTGATTTTATAAATACTAAGGAATATTTAAATTTTCATAACAAATAATATTTTAACTAAATTATAATACTAGCAAATAAGAATAAAAAAAAAACTACTATATTTAAAAAACTTCTCTGCATCTTCGCTTACTGGTAGCGTTCCAAAAACACTGGTAGAATCACCACGTTGAAAGGCAGTGCTTATTCTCTGTCCTAGAAAAAGGCCGGCCTTCTGGTCACGAGAAGCGTCAATCAGTTGCTTAACTAGTTGTTTAAACATATAAATAAATAAATAAATAAATATGTTCAGACATTTTAACACACAACGCCATCTAGTCCCAAACTAAGCGGAGCTTGTACTATAGGTACTAGATAACTGATATTAATACTTATATACTTTTTTTTGTAAATACATACATATTATACATAGAAAACACCCAAACTCCGAAACAAATATTTGCAGATCATACAAACATTTGGTCCGACTCAGGAATCGAACCCGAAACCTCTTGTACAGCAGTCGCATTCGCTACCACTGCGCCACAGAGGCAGTCATGCACGAGCATAGCGCGAGCGCTTAAACCCATGAACCTAGCGTCTCGACCTCAAATGGTACAAATTGAATATTTGTATACGATTTGTAAATATACGTTATATGACTATACATCTATTTAACTTTTCAATAACAAATATTTGGAACAACATCTTTAATAAGCACAATTCACATATTTCTGATATATGTATATAAATGTGTATGCTCTAAGCGCTTAAAAGTGAAAGACAAGATTTACTCAACCAAATTTTTTCATTGCAATGAAATGTCGACGGATCAAATTGCGTAGAAAATTATCGAAGGTTTCTAGTTTACTCTTTTACATTAGTACATCCACCCGACTGACCCGATCTCGAGCCATTAAAATTATTATTCATTTCTTAAGGTTTTAAATATTTCATTATTATTTATACTTATACCACTTTATGTCTTCTTTATAATGTTTAAATCTTTTGTAGATATAATTTTCTTAACTAGCTGAAAAAAAATCTTGATGTTGTTGTTGTTATGACTATCTATTCTATTTCCTTTGATCTTGAAAAAGTATCAAAGGGAATAGAATAGATAGTCATAAACTGATTGTATTATATTTAAATGTATTTAACTCTATTTAAAACTATTTTTTTACTTTACAAAATTAAATATAAAATACAAAAAAATGCCAAAATAATTTATAACAGCTACAATAATAGTAGGATAATACCTAGTTTCTAATGAAAGGCCATATTTCCAGCAGAGGAATAGCGTCTAAAGGATGATGACAAAATAAATATAGTTATAGGTCGAGAAATTTTTATTATTAAAATCGCAATATATTATATATATAAAAAAAATTAATCGCCGAATTGTATGTACGCGCATAAATTCCGATTGAATACATCACATTGTATGATTATTTTTTTATGTGTTCGTAATTGTTAGGACAAGGTTTGTACCTTTAAAAAAAAGATAACCAGTATATTTAACAAAAAAAACAGTATTATTTTATCTGTGTGGGAAGCTGAGGCCACAATAAGTTTTTCAGTAAATTAAAATAATATTGTGAATGATAAATATTACGGTACGAAGGTCGACAGGTCGGCTAGCAATTTATATACCTATTTCCATTTTAAGTAAGCTTAACAAAAACATATTAATTATTTTGTACTCATTTCAAAATGAATACCAAGCTGTCTATTAACATTCTATTCTCAACACTCAAATCTATTTCTGACTGGAGACATTCCAACGCACTTAGTATCAATAAATTCATGCTTACCGTAATCGATGAATCCGCAAACACCACAATTCGATTACCAAATCAAAATATTCTGAATATTGAAGTGAGTGGAAGATCGATGCGGTCCGAACTGATGAGCGCAACCGATGTGAAGAATCGGAATAAAAATCGACACGTATCGAAATATATCGCTTCCGTTTGTTTATTACGTTTGGAACTGTAGCTAGTAAACATTGTCAATGTTTGTTTGTAGATCGTATGTATGTGTACCATTATACATGTGTGTGTGTGTGTGTGGGTGACATAACATTCGTTATGGCTGTTCTAAAACTGAGATTGTTAAATCATAAAACTAGTGATTTTGATTTAGGTATGTAAATACTGTAGGGATTAATTACTTTTGGTGCGTAACCGAACCTAAGATGGAACCATACATGAACACATTAAGTTTGATTAAATACTAATATTTTACGAAATAAATAATGACTAGCAAATCAAAAATACATTTTATAAATTTTAACTATTTTTGGATATATTTCAAAGTAAACTGGTTAAAAAAAAAAATTTTTAATTAGTATATTGATGATATTTATGCAGAGGTTACCTTTACAAGCTTTCTGAGAAACTATTTATAATTCTCGACTAATAAAGTAATAACATACTGTATCTTAGGAACAAAATACTTTAACCGAACTTGGCAGGTGACATCGTAGTTCAACCAATATTAGACATATTAAAGATTTGTAGAGTTGCAAAGATTAATGTACGACTGTGTATTGTCTCTTTGAAAAAATAGCGATGAAAGATCCCTTTAACCGACTTCAAAGGCCGTCCAGTTACTTTTAATTAAATGTTATCTTGAAGATAATGCATTTTTTTGTCTTTTTTGTAGCTTCAAGATGAAGGGTCAATTTAATGACAACACTTCATTAAATTATAAAAATTAAAAATAAAATTCATTAAAGAAAATTACTTATTTTAAAGAGACTTAAATACTTTTAGTTTTAGACGTCAAATAGACCGCTTTTGCAAGTTAATTAGACTAAGAAAATTAAAATTAATTATCCAATTTCTTTCAGTCCAAGTTAGTCTAAGTGAATCTTTCGTAATTTTGAAATGTTGAAGAAATATTCGACCTACATTTTTAAGCTAGTTAAATAGTGACAGATGCAATGAAAACAAATAAATACTTCACTTTTTATATTTTATTTGTATATTTAAGTGATTTATCAAGCCACCAAGGTTACATCATTATATAGAGTGAGAACTAAGATGCCAAATAACTGTAATATCTTCTAAAGTACGTTGGCTGTTCCAAAAATCGTTGGAAAAATGAATAGAATATAAAAAAAAAGTATTTTTAAAGCTTTTTAAAATATCTTCCTCCAAGCTCAATACGATTTTGCATTCGGGTAAAGCAGCTCTCAAAACATTTGAAAGTGTGTCTATCGGGAAGACGAAAAATAGCCACCGAAATTCTTTGACGGCATCGTATCCAGTGCTAAATATTCACTCCGAAGCATTTTATTTGCCATGGGAAATAAAAAAATCACTTGGAGTTAAATCTGGGCTGTACGGAGAAGGGGGTTATATTTGCACCCCCGAAGTTGTCAAATAGTTCATAGTTCTAGCAGCTGCATGAGACATCACGTTACCTAGATGAAAAAGAATGCCACGGACGCCGCTTCTTGGGTGCCTACTATCCAACTCCTTCAAAAAAGCTTCAGGCAGACAAACTTCGCTACACCATTTACTAGTAACTGTTCTATGGTCTTCTAGCGGAATTACTGCTTCTGGTATATTGCGTAAAAAAGCTGCTATCATTTTTGTATTAACACATTAAAATTAAAACATCCAACGGCAAGATTTACACGTAGCCACAACGTATTCTTGCCAGTCCCCAACCCGCACTTGGCCAGCGTGGGGACGTATGGCCTTAACCTTCTCCAGAGAGGAGACCCGAGCCCAGCAGTGGGACATTATGGGTTGTTGTTTGTTTTTTGCTTTGCTCCGATCGCGAATATTTTTCGTGGGCAAATCGTCCTTTTCAAACACCCATTGCGTATATTGCTGCTTCGTAAGAGAGTCGTTGTTATCATATTTCATGATTTGTCAGTTGTAAGAATATAGGATACGTTTTGCAAAGTTCATTGTTTGAACTTTTCTAACCAAAATTTGCACCAATCAACGCGACGGCATTTTTGCTCATCGGTGAGAGAATGAGGTATTCATCGCGAAGCATGCTTCCTAACTATAAGGTGCTTATGCAAGGAGCATGGTAGAACTTGTGATCCAATGTTTAGTGTAGTCAGGATCTCTCGATTCTCTTGCAATATCTGCTCTAGCCTGATGACTTTTTCATGAGTTACTGTAGTGTGGACAGCCCGGTTGGAGTCATCGTTTAAGTTTTTGTTTTGACCGCGCTTAAAAATTACGAAACCAAAAAGTAATTGTTAATAAGCAGACTCCCCAAAATCCGCTTGTAAATTTTCATGAGATTTCTTGAAATTTAACCCTCTTTTATAATCTTAGACAATCATAGCACAAAAAGCTTCGCATTGTTGCAAACAATAGAAGAGTGACAAATTTTCTTTAAACATATAAAAAAACTATACATAAGTGGCCAGTAACTTTTATAAAGGAGGTTTGTATTGAAATTAAACGACAATCCGAAATAGTTTTATGAAAGAAAAGGTTATATTTCTTCTGTGGCTGCGACATTATATCAACTCCAGTCCGTTGCTGGACATAAAACTCTTTTAAGAAAGAAGATTTTGGCCTACTATATCTCAGGGTCAGGTTTGTATTAGATTTGTATCCTTCTCTATTCCACGTACAATTTAAATAATAATTATTCAAAACTACATTTAAATATTTCTAATTTTTATGTTAAAATAAAAAATAGGTTGAACTTTAATAAAATTATATTTGTATTCAAATTTCAGGAATTATAAATTAAATCAAAGGACAACTAGACATTTCAAAATCACTAAACTGGTAATTAAAGTATAAAATAAAATTAGCTACTGTACTAAGATCACTGATATATCTCACATGTTCCATAAATAGATAGGTACATTTGTCACAGTGACGGACGCTTAGGTCAGGTCCAAATTGTTGGCAACCTTCCAAAGCAGTATACGTATTTAATAAGACTTAAACAGAATAGTTGATACATTTTTCCTAAAAAGGCTTGAAGGACATTTACTTGATATTTTTAATATTATAGGGAGCAAGTAAGTACGTTTCGCGCTTATCTCCTGTAATAGCAGTATTTTGTTTATTTCTATTTTTACTATTTTATCTGTACTAAAACCTAAGCGTCATCATTTAAACCAACCAGCAACCCTTAATGTCCCACTGCCTGGCTCGGGTCTCCTCTCAAGAGAGGGTTAAAGCCATACGTCCCTACGCTGGCCAAGTGCGGGTTGGGAACTGTGCGTAATCATTTCACCAGATACAAAAGTTAAGTGGTATGTCATATTCGAACCGACTGAACCCAAACGGTGTTATACCACTACTAACTTATTGTAGAGGACTTGGGATTTATTTGATTTTTGAGTATATATATATATAGGAATATGTATATTGGATATATATATATATATATATATATATCCAATATAGATATATATAGATCTATTAAATATATTAGATTGATTCTATTTATATATTTTAGAAAATGATGTTTCTATAACACTGTCATAACATGCCATCCCTATGAGCAGGGCTGTTACTCGTTAAAACCAGACTTTTACGTTTTTTACTTACGTATGGAGCTTTGTCTGTACTTAATTAAACCCAATTTACATGAGGGGCCTTTTTGAAACTGCTGCGAGCAGATTTATTCTGTGCTTTGTTTCAGTGATATACAAGGTTTTTATTTTGTACGGATTTTTGATATTTTTATCCACGGAGAGTTTTGCATATAGAATTTACGTTTTCCTGTTACACGAATATTATTTTACACTCTGCAACTGAATAATATGCTAAATATCAAATTTCGTAGGAAACTTATATTTTAGAAAAGATAGATATTATAATAATCACTTGCATTCAGGCAGGGAACGAACAATACAGGACAACAGCATTGCAAAGAGGATGAAAATTTGAAACAAGCTCTATCATACTAACCTGAGTGGGGAGCCAGTCTGGTATACTAGTTTTCAAAGAAAGTTCTATGTACAGCAATGGAAGACACAGGGATAGTATAATATTAGCTGATTCAACGAAAATAATGTAACTTACACTGAATTATCACCAGCTCAAATAATTTTAAATTTTGTAGCCGAGGTTTGGTTTTCAATCGAAAATCTATCTTGCAGTAATTTTTCACCATGGATTCAAGATTACAAAGGTACGTTCGTTTAGTACCTAAGAGAATCCACGGCTCAGCAGAGTGACGTGACATGAATCTCGATCGGAAAAAACCACACAACTAACTTTTTCAATATATTCGTTAGTATCTTTTTATTTGTTTTTATTACTTTGACTCTGAAATTTTTTTTTGGAGTAGTAGGGTGAATAGATCCTTACTAAGTCACTTTTGTACCACTTTGTTCTTTTTGATGTTAAGTTAGTTTGGTCACACTAAATATACTCTTGTTCAATTGTTTAAACAGTAGAATTTAGGCTTTTTGTTTCGAGTGTTAATTTTAATTTCTTTGGAAATTATTCTTAGATTATTTTGTGTTTAAGCTTAATTGTCATACAGTAGCTGAACAAAAATTAATTCTTTTTAATTTTATTTCTCAGTACAACACTTATGTTAACCATTAAATATTAAACAACTGGTTGACTCAGTTTAAAAACTAGCTAACATAATATACGATGGGTTCGAAATTTACGTGAGCAATTATCTAGAAGCGAACTTCTATGGAACCATAAAATTTTCACAAGAAAAGAATTGTCTAGATTTTCTTAGCTGACTATTAATGTTCGCAATATCCAGTGGAGTCGGTGGTTGTTACGAACGCATCATTTAGCAGCTCTCAAAAGATGCTAGGTCTGGATTCTAAGATCGGTCCAACATTCGTTCTACATTTCAAATACCAATCCGATGCCAGAACAAATAATGAAAACGGTTATAATGATAAAGAAGAATACGCTACGTACATACAAAAATACTAGGATACTATGTGCAAACGTTATCTAATACTTTGAGTATTTTTTTATTTTATAATAGATCGTATCGAAGTATCGACTTATGGTAAGTGATTATCGCTGTTCATGGACACCCACAATACGCTGCAATGCGTTGCCAGCCTTTGGGAGATGGGGGAGTGGTTGGGATATGGGCCTCCGGTATCCTTACTCACTCGGTGAAAAACAGCGCAGGCGCTGTTTCACACCGGTTTTCTGTGAGGCCGTGGTATTACTCCGGTTGAGCCAGGCCATTCATGCCAAAGCGTGGCTTATTAATGCTTATGGGGTGCAATATAGTTATCGCATGACCAGGGATTATACTTCAGATTGACATAACAGTTATAAATAAAACAAACAAGGCAATGATTTCTTTGAAAATATCAAAGAAATCATTGCCTTGTTTGTTTTATTTTCGTTGTACTTTCGTGAATTATTGAAATTATTGTATATTATCCTAATTTATCGAAAAAACAAGCAATTGGTGCCAATGCTTCGATATTCTTCAACTTTTTTCAGAAGTTTAAAAAAAACTTTTCTACCGCCTGTCTTTTTCTTTTCGTTTCGAAGCAGTGCTATTTTGTTACTTATTTATTGCCTTATAGGAAACAATCACTTTGATCATTTAACAGCATCGTCACGCACTATTTTCATTTATTTTATAATATTGGTGCAAGAAAATAATGATTAAAAAATTTTGTGACTAATTTCCTTGTTAAAGAGACCATTATTTTTAAAGGACGTCATTATTCGAGAAAAAAAAACAAAGTTATGATCTAAAAAGTATTATTTTCCCCATAGACACTCACAAATAAAGTGGTTTTCTATTGGTGAAATATTTTTTTAAAAACAGTCCAGTAAATCTAAAGATCACCCCTACAACCTTACAAACTCACAAACTTTACCTATTTATAATATTAATATAGACAAATAATTCCAATATTTTTTTTATATTATATAATAATGTATAGTGGTACATTGAGAAAATTTTTCATTTATTTCTGTATGAAAATACTCAGGATTTTTAAGTTTTTAGTGTAGAGAAACTGTAATTCTGTCAAATGGTGAGAAAATATTCGCATTTATTAAGGCATGACATAACGAGCACTAATGAAATATTTCAAGACACCGCGCATCGTCAATATTTCATCCTGGCGCATGAGATATTACAGAGTTATATAATATTAGATTAATCGACTCAATTCGAATGTTTTAACTTATTATTATTATTTAAGCTGATGGTATCATAATATGTTTGTTATATGGTACAAGATTTGGTTTTAGTTAAGTCCACGTTTTAGAGATGATGGCGATTNTAAAGAATTACTAATTTTTATCACAAATTTTTCAAGTATTGAAATGTTATTCATGCATTTCGTATTTCTTTATTTATTTCTGTATTTATGACATAACCACCAGATGTTGAAGGAAGACGACAAGATCTTGTCGCCCAACTTGACCATGTTCTGGGCCGCATTTTTCAATGGGGCCGTAGGAATCTGGTCGAGTTCAACGCCAAAAAAAACACAGGTGTGCGCGTTCTCAGCCAAAAAGTCTCCATTCCTTCCCCTTTCCACTTTTCAGTGTACCCAAATGCCATTACAAGATAGGCTTGCTATCCTGGGCATGGATGGCATCTGCCGAGACCTCAACCCACGCGAATACGTTGAGATTGTCACTAAAGCGGCCTCACAGAAGCTAGGTGTGTTAAACAGGGGGAGACGGTTCTACTCGCCCGGGCATCTGTGACTTCTTTACAAGACCCAGGTTTGCTCGTGCGTGGAGTACTGTTTTCACCTTTGCGATGGTGCCGCACAGTACCTGTTTGACGCTCTTGACCGGTTGCAGCGGCGAACAATCCGTATTGTCGATAGTCCCGAAGCCACCGAGACCCTTGAGCCTCTACAGTTGCGTAGAGATATCGCCTCCTTGGCAGTCCTCTATCGCCTTTACCATGGTGAGTGTTCTGAAGAGCTCTTCCAATTGATCCCCCCCTCTCCCTTCCTCTACAAAACAACACGTGCCGGCCTTAGAAGTCACCGCTTTAAAATGGAAGACATACGTTCTCGCACTCATCGCTTCGGTGCTTCCTTCCTGTGCCCAGTGGTCAAAACCTGGAACTCACTACCAGCGCACGTGTTTCCTTTCCATTATGATCCCGGGTCCTTTAAGCGGGGCGTGAAAAAGCATTTCACCAGGCCGCCATAGTGTGGGTCACCATGCTGCATTGTTCTTTTTGGCATTGAGGATGGTGACCACCACTCTTGGATTCTTCTCATGCTTTCCATCAGGCAGGGCAGAATCATTTTGGCAGCTTATACATATAAAAAAACTTTTGTGTGAACCTATAACGGCATAAATTAAGTTTACAAGATTATAACCTCTTTTTTAAGAAATAATTTAGTGAACTAACGTTTCAACATTCTTATCCGCATTACAGATCAGATGTTATTGTAACTCCATTTATTACTTTTAAATTCAACACCCCATTACACAACGCATTTAATTTTTAACCCTCGTCCATTCTATTCTAGGAAGAGTTCATTCTAAAAGATTTCACGCTCTATGGTGTAGATGCGACATTTTTTCCTTCACGGCTGACACTAACGGCCTTTAATTCCTTTCGCACGACGTACTTTCTAAAGGCCTACATTTATCATTTAATCCTTGCTCGCTGTAATTAGCGTAATTTAGTAGCATAAATTTGACATTAAAGGGTAGCTATGAAAAAAAAGTTATATTACGAAGGCAATCGTGGCGACGATGGTGACTTAACTACGTATATTAGTGTTATAAAAAGGGTCACGTAGGGGTTCGTCGTCGTCGTTCGTGCTGAACCTCTATAGACCTTGCAGCCGTAAGGAAGAGGTCAAATTAATGTTCATAAAATAGGTATATTGTGGGGGGTAATTGGGGCAACGTAAATTGTGTACTCATATTACTTGTATTGGGCAAATCATGATCAATGTACCTATGAATGATTAACAATACTGTGTCACTGGGAGGTAGCTGGTACCTACATCTCAGGTTCTAACTTTTTAGGTGCCAGCCGCATTTTAAAAATTGTAGCTCTAAATAGTGCCCACTTTTTATTACTTATATTATTCTGTGTAATTTCATTGAATACATAAATAAATAAATAAATAAATAAATAAATAAATAAATAAATTGTTATACAAATGTGTCTTTTTGGGTTATATATTCTCATGTAACTGTAGCAAAGAGTATTTTATAGTAGTAATATGTATTTGATATGATATTATTTTGTTATTGTGACGATTTCTTTTTACAGTAGTACTAAGTCTTACCACAAATAAAAAATAAATTATTGTACGTAACATTTATTGCTACTACAGTATGTTAGTTTAATACATTAACATAAAACTATATAAAGCTTATTCGAAGCTCTCTCCATTGACAGTATTACAGTTCTTCAAACATTGACTCCAGTTATCTGTAGCAGCACCAACTCTTTCTATGGGAAAATTTTTCACTGATAATCGTATGAATCGGTTTTAGGGACTCCAAATTATCATTTCCTTTAGAACAAGTCTTAATCCCCAAAATTGATCTTAAACTATAATCCAGTGCATTAAGATCAGGACAAGATGTCGGCTAGTATTCAGCTCTGATGAAGTCATTCGTTCCTAACCAAGATTGGGTGGATCGAGCTTTGTGATTCTTCGCCGAGTCTTGATGAAAAGACCATTCTTGGATATTGAACATGGTGCTATTAAGAGGCTTAACTAGCTTCTCAAGAGGGGTCTTGATATACTTGTGCCGATGTTTTGATTCCTTTTTCTCAAAAATATGACTCAATCAGTCCTTCATAGCTAACACCCCACCAAACCATCTCTTTGTAAATCACTCAAGACGGATAAGGCCCATTTTGTACTTTGTTGACTAATTAAGAACCGTCTTCATCACAAATACGGTCGTATTGTTTGTTAAAATATTGATCAATTGCAAAATAATTGTTATCCGTAAACAAAATATCTCTGTGACCTCCCTTTGCGTACCATTTTTCTTTTTTAAAATATAAGTTAATAAATGAAGAGTGCGTCTCTTAGAGGCTGCAAGTCCTAAGCCATCTTTTAAATTACGCGACATGGTTCTAGGCGCTATCTTCATCTCCTGAGATTTTTTTTTTGCTTTCGGACAGAATTTCTTCGAATTCTTTCCTTTTCTGTTTTGATCGCCTTTCATGGACACGACGTGGAAGACCAGATATTTTCCTGTTACAAGCAGAGGAGGTTTCATTGTCTCTATCAATAGCCCGGCACACAAACATTTGACTAATAGGTATCATGCGTATAGACGACATAAAAAAATATTTGGTTCTATACCTCCTACTACCTCTAACTAAAGATATGCAAGTGTGTTGTCATTTATTTAGATACTTTCCACGCCTTATAGGAAATACGGCTTTTGCCAACCTTACTCATTCTTAAGTAATAAGACCGTCAATGCACCAAATGTTTAAAAAAAAAAAAAATTTTTTGCTTTTTTTTTATAAAATAGTTTTATTTAAATTTTTGCATCCTTTTCTGTAGATTTGGTTACATTTACATGAATACATCCATTTTATTATAATCTTTTAAAGCTTACGGAAGGGATTGGATCCCAATACACAGGGCATTCTAGTGTGGAGACCAGAGATATTTTTGGTTCAATAGTTACTGATAAATTATGTAGATTAATTTGTGAACAAACCTTTGTTCTTTATTATTAAAAAAGAATTGCCTAACAATAATTTTCTGTAAAACTGTAGTACTACTTTGAACGAGTCGGCTCGTTTGTTAGCTGAAACATGGCTCTCATCATTTTCCTAAATTTTGTCATTCCCAACATTATTTGGAGTCGGCCATTGGATCAACCGGTTCATTATTAAGCTTTGTTTAAAATTTCTAATAAAAAAAATAGACAACACTTTTTGTCACGACCCGGGAATAGAACATGAGACTTCTTAATTAGAAGTTGCATACGTTAAACGCTAGACCACAAAATACAAAAGCCATCTCCTAAAGACAAAAAGGAAAATAATTTATTGATTTGTTCTTTATTTAACATTTAATTTATTTTGGATTACAATTTAAGTCGCGTTTTCTATTCAGGATGACTTCAATCCTGTTACGTTAAAGAAGTTTTTAGCGAATGCACATATAGTATCTTAGTTTTCAACGCTTTCTATATTTGACTAGCTAAGTCCCGCGGTATTAACCGCGGTAAATGTTGTACATTTACAACCGCGAGGAATACCGCGGGTTGAAGCTAGTCTAAAAAATAGCCCAAGTTATTATAGTTGTTGTTGTTGTTGTAATAGTAACCTAAGTGACCCTTATATCATTAGCTATCTGCCAGAGTAAGTCCCATCAAAATCAGTCCAGTCGTCCCAGAGACAGACTAGCAGACAGACTGACAGACAGACAGACGGACAGAAACTCAAAAGAATATTTTGGCATTTGTAAAGTGTTATTTTGATATAACATCAGACACTTTTGATCACAACTCTATCCACAATCTACTATCCATTCATTATCCACAGATAAGTTGACATAAGACTATGCATTTTTAGCGCCTATTGAAATCGGTCCTTAGTTTCGCAACCATACTAAATAAATTAAAATGTAACTTAATCATTAAAAAGCCCATCTATTATTAAGTAGGCTAAACATTTCTGAATTACACTTTCAACTTTGAACATTTAAGTACTAAACAACACACTTGATAAATGTTTGTGTACAATCCTTTAGATACTGTTTACAAAAGTATCTAAGAGGTTACAAGACTCTCAGGTTTCTTAAGAGCTTAAGTAAGTTTAACACGTCTTTTATTTCTGTACTATGCTGTGACGTCAGAAGCAAGTGTAACTAGGGCGTATCGTGTATATACTTGTAAAGGAATATTTCTATTACAGATGCTGTCCTCGACTTAGCATAATGGGGTTCGGTCTGGCTCGCTCTAGTAAGGTTTCTGTGTTGCATGTTGTACTGTAAAATATACGTTACTATTAAAAGTTCAATGGTGTTTTTAAGGTTTCTCTTTACAGTCAGGATAGAAAACATCTCCCGTTATGGAGGATTGGTTTGAGACGCAGAATGAGATCCTCTCATACTGACTGGTGCATGTGATCACTGGAAATGGATGCTCCCGAGATCAAATGTCGGAGAGCCAACACCTAAGTGGACTCCGTGGAAACGGCGCTCCACGTGCTTGCAGAATATTCGGTGTAGGGATATTCTGAGACGTGATCTTGTGGAGGCCATCAAAGTGAGGGTTCTCTTATTCAGTAGCATGATAGCGGTCAGGTTCCTGCGAGCTAGTTATGCTTACGGAGCGGGAACGGGAGAGACTCAGAACTCCCGGTCCACCAGACGCAGACGAATCGAGCACCAAAGACTGCAAAGCGATCACCGTCGAGAAGGGGGCCATCTACAAACCGATTTCCTATCGAGAGATTCTGGTTACCCGTCTTCTAGTACCTAGGATGATATGAGATTTTTAGTCGGTTCTAGTCCAATATTGTCCGCAGTTGGTGATTTCCGAGGGAAATTTCACAAAATATAGGATAAAACGTCTTGATAAGTTTAAAGGTAACATTTTAGGACTAAGCAACTAGAGTCATTCATGTAACGCTTCGAAGGTGCCCGAAAAGACCTACTTGAAATAAAAGCTATTTGATTTTGATTCATTACTAAGGAGTCTATTTATAAATATGATACGTTCTAACATAGAGATGCAGCCCTATCCAATTAAAGACATAAAAATTTTCATGCAAATAGTAATGGCCTCATCAGATAATAATGGCCTCCTCATGCCATCATCAGAACCGTCATTGGACGAATATTTTATTCCATACTAAATCGGTATTTGTCTTTTTTTGTAATCCGATAAAAAAATCCCAACTCTGTACAAAATCCGTGACCTTACTTTTTAAATGAAAAATTGCACTCTTGGCCAGACACCCGTTACTAAAAATAATTACACTCTCTCGAGCAGTAAACTTACTTGAAAAATCTTTCATTACTATCCTCTCTGAAATAGCTTTTTTGCGTACTACAAAAATTGTCGTCGATCAACGCCCACTTACTTAAAGTATCTTGTCAAATTTTCACTTGTCACAAGTCATGGTACAGTTAGAAACAAAATTTCTACATTATTAATGAAATAGCGTTTTTCTACAATAATTAAATAAAAAAAAATTACCTAATTAGTCTAAATAATACATGAATGCTTAATGATACTAAAAAAATTGTAACACATACATAATTTTGACTGTTATTGTAGGTGGTTGTGATTATTTTTGAAAGATCGTTATTATTGTCTAGCATAGTATGGTGTGATAAATCACATGCAATGTGAATTCAAAGAACTTTTAAGTAAAAATAAATAATGGTTATTGAGAGATGAAATTAAGAATTCGGCCTACTGATAAAGTGTTTACTGACTTTTCTATCTGTACTTACCCACCGGTCACCCTAATTCCTTTTATGTCCCATTGAAATTCAATAGATGACAGCTAAATGATGGGACCTCCATTTAAGTCAGTATTAAATAATGCCACACCCCACCTGTTAAGGTAGGGCACCAACAAAGGGCATAGATGGAGTAAATAACACTGATGTCAGTTACCAGACTAATCCACGTTATCATAGAATTATGTCTTTGTCCTAAATTGACACCAAATTGGTATTGCACTGACCTTCATGAAAACTTTGGGTTAATTTGTTCCTGGAGGTGTCGCAATTATTGCATTGCCTTTGATGAAGCGACATAAAAATCACTATTGACAATGAATATAGTAAAACTGTAAGATTTTGAAAGTTATTTATAATTGTATCGTAACTGAAGTCTGAATACCCATTTTGAGATATCTGACTTTCTTTATTACAAACCATTTAAAGATGTGATTCAGTAATGCATTTCCTTCACGGTATAGCATAAAATACAATATTCAATGTCCTTCTCTGCCTTTTATATATCCATATAATAGGGTGACAGTTGCGTGTGAATTAATATATTTTTATATGTTTATATGATGATGGCTGATGATGTTTTACATTTAGGTATTAAACTATTATTAGATTGTAACAAAATGTTTAGTCGCTTTGTTGCATATAAAAAAATCATGTGCTTTTAGGACTATGTAAGTAAGAGATAGTTAATATGCATTATTATGGTTAGATTTACCGTTGTCACGGTGGCATTTATTCATCTGAAAATGGCATTGTAAATAATTTTACTTAATAACAAACAGGCCTGATCATTGGCCGTGAAGTGATAGTTTAAGAATACGGAGCAATACTATCATCAATAGACTCATGAAATAAATAATCGATTAAATACTGTCTACATATGTCTATATCGCGATTTACTTAATTATTTGAACTCTTAATTTAGCACAATAAATTTAAATTACAAAATAGAAAAACCAACAACCTTGCTTTCTTTTCAAGTTTGGAAAAACAAAATTTATAATACTGTGTATCACGTCTGCTCACATAAAGTAGCAGATGGCAGCTGGTAATAAATAAACAGATGAAGTTGCAAGAAAATATTAGTGAATTTCCCATTTAGTGAAGGTTATTATTTAAATTTATTTTTAAATTACAACGTTAGGGTGGTGACCGTCTACCATTTAAGGGAGAGCTGTCTAAAATTATTTACTACCAGACTTCACTTTTAAAGAATTACGAGCTGTATAAAATTTTTATATTGAAATGTGGATTTTGTATTTATTATAATTCTAATTGCCGTGGGAGAGCCACGCTTCGGCATGCATGGACCGACTCGACCGGGGTGATACCACGGCCTCACTGGAAACCATTGTGACCCAGCGCCTGCGCTGTGTTTTACCGGATGAGTGAGGATACCGGGGACCCATTCCCTTCCGCATCCCTCAAGAGCTGGCAACTCACTTATTACGCCTCTGGTGCTGTGGGTGTCCTTAGGCGGCGGCACTTACCATCAGGGAATAGGTATCGCTCGTTTGCCCGCTATTCCATAAAAAATATCTAAGCCTGACTATCCCTGTGGCAACGGATAAAGGATAAGGTATGGTATCAGTCTTATTCATTATATAGATATTATAAAAAATAATTATGGGAGTCATCTAACTCGAACAAAAGAACTACGAAGAGAAGAGAACTTAATATATAACGTGGTATTGTCGGTCAAAAATTTCTTTCGAATGATAGGTATGGGGAAAATAAATATTTTTGACAATAAGTCTTTTAAAAACCTTTTACAACCATATTACGTAACAAAAAAGTTTCGTAGGAAATCTGAGCGTCAAGTTATCTAATGTTCAATTAAAAAATAAGATTCTTGAGTCAAATCGCATTTCCAAGTAAATATTAACTAAAACTCAAGAAGCAAAGACACGGAAATTAGTTGATTTGACCTTTACATAGGATTATTTAAAGGTCAAATCAACTAATCAAGGTCAGGTCTTTACGTAGGTTGTCGGTATTAAATGTCAACACTAAAAAGTCTCTTAGTTTGGCCACGAAAAATTGGTTTCATAGAGTTTTCGTAGACAATCGTAGCATTCCTAGCAAACTTTGGGCTCGCAAAAATTTCAATTTATGTAATTATACTTGTTCTCACTACACCGGCAAATTGTATATATAATATTCGTACTTCCTTATATTGTAGTTATATAAAAGAACTCTTTTTTTCTAATCTAGGAAACTAAATTTAATTTTTGTACAAAAAATATCTCATAAAACTTATCGAAATAGGTACTGATAAGCTAAAACATTACAACATAAAATAACTATAAAGTTTCCATAATAACTACGTTACTTAATCCGTTTAAGACCCGCTTTAAATATTATTCATATCTTTTTACAACCAAACTGAGTTACAAGTCTATTAAGAAGGCTATCTAACTCTAGAAAAATTGTTAGGAAACTAATTCTACGACTTGTTACTTCAAGAAAAAACTTGCAATTCATTTTGTAAGTAGTATCCATTACACTGAACTATATAGATAAAGTTAGAGGAAAGCGTATCGCTGTGAATAAAGTTTTAATGATTGCATAAAAAATATATGCAACCAGTACGATTCATTCCTTTTAAAAGGAATGAATTATTAAAAAAAAACGGCTTGGTCAAGTTGGAATATGGGCCTCCGGTGTTCTCAGTCACTTGGTGAAACACAACGCAAGCGCTGTTTCACACCGGTTTTCTGTGAGCCGGCCCATTCATAAAAAAGCATGGCTCTCCAACGGTGAAATCTGTCTGTTTCTATGTTATGCATTCACGGCTAAATCGGCTGCACCGACTTTAATGTGATGTAGTACGGAGGTACTTTGACTTTTGAGGATGTACATTCGCAACTTTTTACACCAACACCGGTATACACGCATATTTAAATTCTATTTCTTTGTGTAGAAGATCTGCAGATACATAATATTTATTAAATTTGTACGTAAATTTATATAAATATCACATTATGTATACGGTGAAATGGCTCGCATCTTGTTCATATTCGTAAGCCTCGTATAAATTGTAAAATTAGCTTTTATGTGCCCTTTATCAAATATATGTTGTTACTTAACATCAAGTCTCATTGTCAATTTTTTTATTTCCAAATAACAACTCTTGTAGATACGTATATTGAGATATTGATATACTGAGATACATGAAAATTTATATAAGCCAGCGTTTTGACAACGATTTTGGCGAAAATTCTAGACTAACCACAAAACTGGATTTTTACCAGATTTTTGTCTTAATATTATACGAAACCTCTTTAATACCGTTGTCTATATGGCACTAGAATTTTCGTTAGGACAAATGTTTTGGTTTTCCTCAGAATTAATAGTCTGAGAGTTTATTTCTATTATAGCGTCACCTGTAAATTACTTCTGAGAGCTTTCTCTTGTTTTTACTTTACTGACTATTTATTTATGTACTGAATAAATAAATACACTCAGTGTACGGTATCTTAGTATTTAAAGTAAGTAATTAAGAGTAAAATTTTCATTTTGTACAAGTGGAAACTCTGAATTTTTGCAGATGTTATATATGTTTATTACAATTAAATAAAAATAGAGGGCTTTACGAAAAAATCACGACATTCTCAAAAAGAACTATTTTTGTTTTAAAATAAAAAAGTACACTATTATTGAAACAACCTATATATTTAAGTAAATTTTACTAATATCGTAACACTATCGTCTTTTGATCAAATATCAATAGTGTTTGATCAAAAGCAATTAACATAATAGAAATTTTGGATACAAGAAAATAAGCATTGACATAATGTTTCATAACTGACCTTAATTAAGGTAGTTGAGAATATTTGTTCAATATCTAAACGTCATGTTAGCATTCATCCCTAAAACTTTTATATCCTTATTTGTCATGCAATAAATATATTCAAATATATGTATAACTATGTTTATAACGACAGTCATGAAAGTCACGACGATAGTAACTAAAAGTTATTGATGAAATAAAAAGCAGTTTTACCATCTACTTAGCAATTCATTGTCTTTTTATGTTCAGGCGACGGCGTTTACAATTGTTTTCATAGTGTTTGTAAGATTTGAATATTGTGATCATGAAATCTGCGAAACATTTTTAAGTGTGTATTTAAATATTAAATATTTGAGTACGTTTGCAAATATTAATTAAGATTTCTGTGAGTTTTGTGAAATGAATCCTGCCAAAAGATTATCACAAAAAAATATACAAAGATTACACGATACCCAAAGCTTCTTTAAGACAGCTATTTACAGGGATTACCACCATTTCAAGATGCGAATTAGTTGAGATGGTAAAGACGTTTTATTAAATTTACACACGTCTTATTTCTAACTTTTTTTCCTGCATAAAGGGTTTATTTCTATTGGTAAAGGTATTTTTTTCTAACACTCGACATTCATCCAGAGTGAAATGTAAATTTATTGAAAATGTAATCCGTTACCGCGCTTGTGGTTTGTCTACGTTGATTTTGAATGTGTGGCCATGACTTTATGATTGTTCATGTAATCAAATATATTCTATTATTCTGGGTAAAAAAGCATGCAGTTTTAACACTAAATTTTAACAAGATATATACATCAAGTATGTTAGTAGATTTTCTTAGATTTTCCATAACATTGACAAAAACAAGTAGAAAAAATCTACATAAATAAATGTACGTAATACCTAATGAAGACTTATTATAAATTTTGAATTATATGTAGCAATATCAAGTTGACAGAATCAAACGATATTTAATAATTAATGAATGCTCGAATGATCGAAACTACACGAAAATTATAATCCTTTGTCATAGGAAAATAAATTAGTAGGAAACCGTATAGGTATACGTATATAAAATTTAGATTAATACCTCGCTGTGGAACCTTGCACTACATGTTACAGCTTACTCTGTGTAGTGCATAAGTCTTAGTTTAGAATGTAGTTCGATGTTGGAGGAACTTACAATGAAACATAAAATAGTCAAATTTACCGAACACACTGTTAGATTGTCCTATTCAGCACTTATATACAATGAAATTTCGATAACTATTTATTAACTGCATTGTTTACTCACACACAAGTATTGGTCACAGAATTTCTACCTAAATATAAACTTATACGCATCTTGGATTATAACGACGCGATAGCCCTAGTGAAGGGCAGAATAGTCCCGGAGTTGATTCCTAGCTTTTACTGATAGCCAGTCGGCAGGCAAGAATCGGGTCAGTAACTGGGCAGCAGTGAAGCTAAAGAACAGCCAACTGATCTAATGTAGGAAAATCTGAAGTATTTAGAACATAATTATTGCTGGTTTTGAACACTGTATATACGTAAATTAGCAATAATTGCAAGTCATCATTTTCCTACAACGAATAGTGATGTGACAGGTATTAGGATATAACAATACGCGCACGGCTTTTTCTTCTTGAAGGCTCACGTTTTGTTAATGATAAGCCCAGTCTCACGTATGTCATAGAGAGAAAACTGCTTATATATTTAGAATGTAGACTTATGTCACACTTATATGCCTAGCATAAACCTTGTCAATTATTATGTCAATATGAACCTTAATCATCATTTTTTTATGTATGCCCCTGCTATAATTACTGCCCGATGGAAAGCATAAGCAGAATCCAGGAGTGGCAATCACCAAACTCACTATGAATGTAGATAACGCAGCATGGAGACCCACACTGTGGCTGCTTAGTGATGCTTCTGTATCATTAGGCCTCGGGTCTCACACTCACCAACAAAACACGATAGCACAAACGCTGTCATTTCATGTTGGTCTTCTGTGCGAGACGAGAACCACCGCGGTCGAGTCAGCCCTTTCGTACTGAAATCATCATGGCTCTACCACCAGGTTACATACATATTTATACATCAACTAATGGTAAATGGGAGAAAAAGCCCCACGTAAAAAGTTTGCCTTAGCAATATATGTGCTCTAAATAAATATGCTTGAATATACATTTATGTATACTATTACTAGCTTTTACCGCGGATCCGCTCGCGTTTAATAAAAAGTATCCTGTATTACTTCTAATAAGAAGTAACACAGGATACTTTTTATCAAACGCGAGCGATTGAATTAATTGCTCCAATAATATGTTTCATGATGATCGGTTAAGTAGTTTTTGCGTGAAAGCGTAACAAAAAAAATTAACATTCACATTTATAGTAATAGAATAAGATAGGTAACGTCACACTTAATGAGATGTTACCTATCCTACCTTACCATACCTATGTAAATTATTTCTTAAGGGTGGTAATACAAATACATCAGCATTCAAAATCGCTTACTCTCAAGATTACACTACCACTATCTTATTTCTTTTGTTTACAGATGATAAATTTTATGAATATGCCCTTCATTTCCGCATGAAGGATGTGGTGCAAATATATGGTGCATAAAATAAGGAGATCAGTGTTACTTTATATGTCCTTAAAAAAATACATTACATGTTAGTTTTTCTTACATTTTTTATTAATGTTCGGCACCTCTTACAGTCTACAGCCGGACTAGTGGCTGGCTATAGGCCTATCAAATTACCCACCACTTGGTCCAAACCTCGGTTTTTAGCCACAAGTATTAGTATATCATCTTCTTAGCCTAGGTTACTGGTTCAACCGGTTTAACCTGAGTATCAGTTTTTCTGGACTGGCATCGGACCTCCGCAACTCTGAGGGTGAACTGGATTCGAAGGCTGTTTGAGGGCACTGGCTACCCAATGACGATTGTCAAAGGTGTTCATGACAACTGGGACCGACGGTTTAACGCGCTCTCTGAGGCACGGGCGAGAACATCACCATATCCGATACTCCAGGCTGCTGTTAAGAATTTCTTTTAAGAAAAACCCAACCAAAGAAAAACCCGGGAATCAAACCATATACCTATTGATCGGCAGTCGCTTATGCCTGCCGCTAGTTCAACGAGACGATTGTCCAGTATAAGTATAGTTTAACAAAAAAATATCCCTCTTAGTATAATTAAAAGTACGGTTAAAGCAATATGTAGTTATGTATACACTACGTTATTATGTGGTCTTATTATGATTGGTTATGGATTCCCTCAATTCCGTAGTATTACATATTTGTCATTTCGGGCAGGTTCTATAAGTAAACAAGCATGACCCTATTTCTGAACTTTATTGGACTGCGCATAAAAGCGGAGTGACATGTTATTTTATCTCTAAGTTCCATCCTGTGGATTAAATGAAAGTAAGTAGCCTACAAACTACTTAATGTTTTCTTTTTTTTTTTCAATCGCTTTATGTACAACTATAATTTTCGAGAAAATTAATTTAGGGTTAAATCTAAAACTTACACAATTGCAATCTTAAAGTTATGATAATAATAATAAATCGCTTTATTATACACCAGTTTACTAGAATTATAACTTAAGGCCAGTTCAGACTAAGCCGGCCTTAATCGAAACCGAGTCTGAAGGAGAAGTACCAGCAATCGAATAAAAAAAATCATTAAAATCGGTACATATAGTTAAAGTTATGCGATAGCAAAAACAAAAAATATAAAATCAAATTGGGAACCTCTTCCTTATTAGAAATCGATTAAAATATTTTAAGGCATCATAAACCGATGAATTTAATACACAATCAACAACAGTCTCGTAACTTATTCGCTTTAAGCGAATAAGTAACGAGACTGTTGTTAATTCTAAAAGTTAGGATAAGCTCAAAATGAAATTAATTTTAAATAGAATTAGTAAAGGAACCCATGAAATTGATTAATTAGGGATAGAATGTAAAGCTTTTTATTCAATTAGCAATAATTGTCGGATAGAATGAGGTTTGGGTCAGAGGTAAATTAATATAATCGCCAATACTGATATATATATATAATATTTTACTTTTACTATCTTTGCCCGCAGCTCCGGTCACGTATATGTCGGTTATCGAGGTAAATAGTGACCTATGTACTTTCTCAAGTATCAAGAGATCTCCATGCCAAATTTCATTGAAATTGGTGGAGTGGCTTAGCCGTAAAACTGTAACAAACAGACAGACATAGTTACTTTCGAATTTATAACATTAGTATGAAAACTCGTATGAGCACCTTTTATCATAGTATCTGTTATTATTTGTATAAAGTAAAAAACAGGATAATTTTGTTTAGACTTATTAGATTCTTAGTGTTTAAATACTTTAATAGAACAGTGGTTCTTAATTATATACCAATTTATATATTACCACATAGTACTCAGTAATCCTACAGTTGCTCCTCATTAGTCAAGAGAGTGGTTATAAATCTATAACCATAATTACCTCATCAAAACCCATGTCCCACTGCTGTTCTCAGGTTCCCTCTCAGGGGAGGGTTAAGGCCATTACGTCCCCACACTGGCCGAGCCGAGTGCGGGTTGGGAACTAGCAAGACAACGTTGTGGCTACGTAATCTTGCCGTTGGATGTTTTCAAGCCACCCAAATGTTTCCAACTAAGCTTCACGACTTGTATCCTATGATAACAACCGGGATCGACTGCTTAACATGACCTCCAAATTACGGAGACACCTATGGTATCATGCCCTCAGCGGTCACCCATCCATGTACTGATCACGCCATCGTTGCTTACCCTGGGTGATTGTTCGTAATCAACGAGTGCAACTGGGCTATGAGCACCTACAACCATACTTACTTACTTAAAACTCAAAAATACTTAAAAAAAATACTAAAAGCGTTATACTGCACGAGACCACCTAAAGACGTAAAAGTTTAGGCATCAAATATCTAGCCTCATTTTTTTTTGTCCTTTAATACAAATATTTTATCTCATAGTGTTCTTACTACTATCATACATTTAAAGAGTTTTGAAGGTCTACAGAGCGATACATAATACAATAATTAAACTACCAAAATAATCATGACAACATTATAATGTTTATTGCTAGTTCATCATGATTATATAGCTATTATTCTCCACTTTTTAATACAAGAAAAACTGTAGCTACTTTACTCACTCACACACCTTTAAATTAATTGTTCCATTTATAAATATTTATCATATATTATTACTACAGTACACTTTTGGTAAAAAAGAAGGCTGTTTCACCCCTGGGGGCGATAACATTTTATCCAACAGCCAGTTCAGATGCAATCATTTATTCTATGAATATAATTTTAGACCTGAAGGTTTAATAATTTATTCTGAAATCATTTAATATCACCGAATCGTGTGACACTCGACCGTGAAAGATTTATTCGAAAGTTCGAATCGAAGTCTAATCTTATCGGGAGACCCGCGTCTGATGAAGGGCGCTTTTTCGGATGGGACTTGGTGAATGTCAGCATTCATTTCAGAGATAAAATATTCGGCACTATTCAGTCTAAAAATATTTTTCAAATACTTGTGTCTGTGTGTCATTTGAGTAGAAGTTATTGCATTTTAAAATATAGAATTTTGCCGTCGTTTACTTTCTTGCATTGCGTAGTGTTCTGATGGAAAGAAAATGTTTTATATACAGTATTTTTATACAGTTGTGTATAAATCTAATTTTGATATTTAACATAAGAATTTATGCTATTTTATAGCATAATATTATATATATAGAACCTATATAGAACTTATATAATATATATATATATAGGTTCTCCTACTTAAAACTTTAATACATTAATATACGAGTACAAGTTACCAGTTATTTGAATTCGGAGGTGCTTCCGTACAATAGTTTCATTTACATTTTTGTTTTGAAAGTAGAGTTACAAAAGTGCTTCTAAAAATATATTTTTAACCCCGCAGAAAATATGGGTCATATTTTTTATAGCACGTGTAGTACAAACAATCCACAACAGCTTCGAACAAAAGAAAATGGAAAAAAACTATTATAATTTTGTAACTTTGTCGGAATTGTTTAGATAAGGGTTTAAGTGGAAATGGGCAAGTATCACGCAGCATATTTACAGAACTAAAATGCTACATGTCTTCTACTGTCTCGCATACGTGTGTAGTTGTAAAGTACTTTCATTAAATTATGAAAGTTATGTTCGTCCTTTAAAATGAGTTAAGCATTTTGTTTTTTGTTGTGTTTACTTATGTTTTATTTTTAGATATACGTTCGTTTTGAATTGCTAATAAACATAATATTTTTTTTGTAGTAAGCGATTACTGGAGTAACTTCTAAATTACAAAAAGCCTAATATAACATTATTTCAGGCTTTTTGTAATTTAGAAGGATTCAATTCAATCAGAAGAATCTCAATTCTTTAAGAATTTAGATTATACTATAAATGTATATAAAAGCTCAAGTTTACTTTGCAAATAAGATAAAATGAATATTGCTAACAATTACCACACAATTTTAGTAAAAACCGCTAGAACTCATAAATTCACTCATTTGAAGCGTTGAAATTCCACCCTGTAGACGTTGATAAGCTTATTAAAAGCTATCCTGATGTAATAGTCAGGTCGAATTAATGCGATGTCTTATTTTTATCAGCCGACTTCAGCCTTGGTAAGTAGCTAAGATTTGTAATATTTCTTCAGTTTTATTTACTAGGAATATATTTTCGTAAATTTTATTTCAGTATAAGAGGGATATAAAAATATTGAGCCTACGTCCATTAGTCGGAGCAACGAGGCTTGAAATGTCATGCCACAACTTTCGACATTACAATTGTGGTAAATTTGGCGTCTACATTATCTTGTTGTTCAATTCTATTAGAAATTTTACGATTTTCATGTTTTCGAGGGAGCGTGTTTCTCTATAAGTAAAACTGACTGCATACTCAGTCATGTTTGGTTCCCAACCAGGACAAATAATGGTTTAGTAAGTACAATTATTTACTTATTTCGTGACAGGGTCTAGTCGATTTATTACTTGTGTGTCGTAATTTAGTTAGCTAAGTAGTTTAAATAACTTTATTAAAAAGAAACCAAATCTGTAAAGTAAACATAGGCGAAAGTATAGCAGTGGTTTTTATTCTCAATTCATTTAGTAATTCTTACCCTTAAAAAGTTCACGGTAATGTGTGTGTGTGTGTGTTTGTGTGTGTGGATGTTATGTGTGTATATAGTATATCGATTGCCTTAATTTCTTTCTATCAATTGTAGTAGAAAAAACTGATATTTTTCTTTTGACAAGCTTAACTTAAACTGCTTAAGTAGCAATATTATCAAAAAAATTCGACTGTTCAACACTCTACATATTTTTTTCAACTAATGGCAGCAAATTAGTTACTAAGCAGTGATAATATGTAGCTGAAACTATACAGTACAGCAAATACAAAATTGTGTTATTTATTTAATAAATATTATTGCAGACAAACGAAAGTGATACAAACTAAGTAAATGTAACACTTTCGAGTTAGAGACAATGGTTATAAATTGTAATGGCGACAGTTTTATTGGCACCCTAATAAATTACATTAGCGAATTCCACACAGACGTAGTGAGAAGCGGTCAGCAACTCACTGTATGAACGAATGCCCTCAATAAACTTTATTCACTATGTGTTTGACCCGAGTTCCTTTCATGTTGTTCACAACGTACAAATTGCTTTTACGTTTTATTGTTGAAATACTTTGTAACTTTATATTTTGTATCTATCCTTGATACTGATCAATTCAAATACAAAATTATACCGTGAAGCTTTATATACTGGCCTATATTTCTTCAACGACAGCATTTGTTGCGGTGTTTTTTGTTTTAGTAAGTTTGATTACATTTTAATTTAATTGTATAATATTAAATCTTATTCATTGTATTCCATAACATAAATATATCTGATTCTGTTCTTCTTGATACTTGTAATTAAGCTCTGTGGCCACGACGTCTCTGCCAAGAGTGAAAAAGAGGCTAACATCTGTATGTTACGATATCATAACATTTTTTATTCTTAAATTTATAACTTGATCGACAGTGTTCTTAACTGTTAATTTAATTTAATTTCAGTACTTGGAAAAATAAAAATCCCATATAGTAACAAAGAAAAATACAATATAATAAAATATACATTAAATAAAACCCTGTAATACAACATGTTGGTGTTGATTAACGTTCAAATCATCTTTGTGGTCAAATGTAAGTTGCAGTATTTTAAAATCACTAGCAATTTTTAAGTAATTTGTTAATGAACCTGTAGTCCATACAATATACACGTTAAAGATATTTACCTAACCAACAAAGTGAAGGAAGCCATTAGCATACAAATCTTTGAGAGTATCACAGAAAATTTTTGTTCTGTTTCTCTCTTATTCAGGAATGTATGTTTAGATACCTAATTCGGCAAGGAACTCTAAAAGCATATTACCATAACATTGTACATTTGCATACATTACATTATACACAAAAGAAATAAGTGAACTAAAAAGGTCTCTGAAGAATTAATTTTGCGCGTTCAATTTAATTACTTTGCACGTCTTAGTCACAAGGGAGTTTAAGCTTATCGAGTACTAAATATCTTTTTCATATTTATTGTCTTAATAGTGCGTTTAAAAAAGCAGTAATCTCGAAATAGTTGCAAGACAAAATGAAAAACTTAAATCTTCTCTACAAAAACTCATCGAGGGCGAAATTTTATAAAAAAAACAATGTTAGCTTACAGTCGGCGACAGAAGCTAGAGTGAAAAAGTACCTATAAAAACTCCAGACTTTCCCTAAGGACTAAGTAAGAAGAGGCAAAAGTTTTCTTGTGAGCAGCTCATTTAGTGAGTCTGTAACTTATTTTCTAGGCAGTAACAATCAAATTTATACTATTCATGTATGGGATTCATGTACCATATACTATGGGAAAAGAAAAAGGTTAATTTGATAATATATTTTACGGTTTTTAGTGTTATGGTCCAGTGCTGGTGAAAAATAGAGCACAGTAGATAAAAAATAAAACAACATGGACTCACTACTTATTGGCTTAAGTTTGTGTAAATCACAGATACTGGTTTAGATAGTATGAAGAGTGGTAAGTGTCCATATTTCTTCCATACTATTACAACTTTGTATATGAATTATATAGAACCTCAATGTAGCTAAAATGACTTCCTATTTAATTGAATATTTTTGAGAGCCTTTTTTATTCTGTAAAAGAAGGGGAAAACAACACCCTGTTTATACCATTTATTCTGGAGAGGCGATAAGCTTATTACGAGTTTCAAGTGTTTTGGTTTTATTGCAGTGTATTCAACAATTTCTTCCATATAATCTTTATAAGAATATTCATTATCTTTATGAATGTTTATATGGAAAGATTGAAGATTATACTGCATTCTTTGTTTCTTAACAGTATGCACATAGATGCTACTATTTGATAAAGCTACAATGAGAATTGTGCTATTTTGTTTCTTCAATTTCTGTAACCAGTGTTGTGTTGGTATCTGATCGTAATAATGCTAATATGTGTCTATTTAAAAATGTAATATTTATAT
>PKRV01000563.1:1622589-1651948 GCA_003709505.1 Hyphantria cunea
ATATATATATATATATATATTTGTCAAATGTAAAATAATAAACACTAAAATATAATAATAATAATACATCTATTTATATTACCAGATTAGTAAGAACTTTACTTAACTAGGAAAACTGAAACAAGGGAAGTATTTTACAATTGGTGGCCTTATTGCCCGGAGGTAACCTCTTACCATACCTTTAACAGAAAAAATTGAAAAAAAAACTATAACCCAACTATTTTCAAAGTTTTTTTATTTATGTAACTTATAACATACAAAAAAGATGTATGAGGCTGCCGGAGTATCCACTGAAAATCAATTCACATAAATAATTCAATATCTAAATTATATATAAAATTCTCGTGTCACTGTATTTGTTACCAAACTCCTACGAATCGGTTGGACAAATTTTATGAATTTTTTTATGGTAGGTTGAGAATCAGCCAACATCTTTTTTTTAATTCCCTTAAAATAACTACCTCTATTTTTATTTATATGATAACACAACATTTGACGGGCCAGCTAGTATATATACATAACATAATAGTACTTACCATAAACGAATCCCCATGGTGTAACAAAATCCCAATGTGAATACAAATTACCTGCAAATAGAAGATAAGCAAGTTTAGTTAATGGCATAGGCTATTAGTTAATGAAACTATAATTATGCCCTTAGTGGTTACCGTTGAGTGTAGTTTTCAATGACCACGTTAACGTGACGTAATGGTGCGTGTAACACAATTAGGTTCGTTTTGAGACAGTATTAGAAGCCTGTAAATGTTCTGCTGTTATTATATTCCGTATCTCAATAGGAAAAAACGGAAGCAGAATTTAATAACTCACACATTCCAAATTAGTTTTCGTCACCATGAAGCGAAAAATAATGCTAGTCAATGTTTTTAGTTCCTGACATAGATACAATTAATGTAATTTATTAGGGTGCCAATAAAACTGTCGCCATTACAATTAAACTACAAAGACGTCGATGACAATTAAGGTGGTGAAGTGAAAGAATGTGTGGGATTACAGAAGTACATAAATTCAACAGTACTTATGTACTTAGCAGTATTTCTCATGAACTTGTCTACACCAAATTCCATTTTGACAGGATTACTAAAGTTTTCCGTGACCTTGAGCAACACTGTCAATTTAAATATAGTGGATATATAAAAGAGTCATATCCATATAAAAGAGGTGAGATATAACTCGATCATCTTCTCTCTCAGACTATCACATTGAAATATGCGAAAGTACCGAATTGTGATTAATATGTGTGGTAATTTTAAGTCCCAGAATAGATGTCAGAAGTTTATATAAAGTTGGTAAACAAGTTATAGGCCTAAAATTTTTGAGATCCATGGCACTACCGATTTGTAGAGTAAGTGGGTTAGCCGGTGGTTAAAAATTGTGAAAATGATTCTGATTGGAATTGAGAAGCTAAACACACATGTGAGCTTTACATCGTCTTTATCATCGTAATCGTATAATGCTGTGGGATTTAAGGTCTAGACGTCTTTTCTTAGAAACCTTGTTCCTTTTTTACTTATGTGGTAATAAATATGATTGCTCAGATATAACAAATAAGTTATGCTACATTGTGGCTCGAACTAATATGATACGTGCGCACGCAGGTGTTGTTTGCAACCTCTACTTCTCGCACTATCGCTGGTGTACGCGCCCCTTTACATCGCTTATCTAAAAACTTTAACGCTCATTTCACGGATCTAGACATATTTACATCTTCTGTTAATAAATTGAGAAGTAAAAAATCAATCAAATTACATTTTATAATTATTCAAGCATTTTTTTGTACTTATACATACTGTTTTTTTTATTTTGTAATGTAATTTTTTCAGTTTTAATTATTTATTTGAATTATTATTTTTAAGTTTTGGTTCACTCAAGATAGAGTAGTTAATTTATATTGTAACACGTGGATATCGTTGTAAATTACACATTTATATATATTTTCTTGTTGTCATTAGGTACAAGATGAATGTGTGTGTGTTTGCTCTTCCTAATTAGATAAATAAATAAACAGGTTCCATAGTAATCCAATCCAAGGTTGTCTGGAAGAAATTGCTTTTTAGCGATAAGGCCGCCATTTTTACACGGCAATTCCATTGATGTATTATGTAAACTATATATTTATGTAAACTGTTATATCTGTTGTACAATAAAGTGTATTCTATCTTCTTTCTATCTAATCCAATGAGGCAGTCTCGGGTTCGAATCACGGGTCAGGCCAAAAGTGTTATTATGTTTTGCTGATTGCTATTCTATTGCAAGCTTAGAGTTTGGAAGTTGGGGTCTGAATCCCCGGGCCTCGGAGAGCACGTTAAGCTCTGGGTCCTGGCTGATCTCTGCCCGGATGTGTCGGTTAACTGTCTCATCGGATTTTGAGACAGAGGGAACAGAGAGCCCACCTGTGTATGCACACACACTTGTTAACTGAAATATCTCCTACGTAGTTAGCTGGTTTCCGTTGAGACTACCCGCCGTGGCCGTAATCGGCTAGGAAAACGTCATCAAATGCAAATGTGGACAATGTAGCCGACACCGACACCATGGCGGCTTAGTGAGATTGCTTTTTCACGCCGCGTTTAACGGACCCGGCATCATAGTGGGAGGGAAACACGTACGCTGGTAGTGAGTCCTAAGTATTGGCCGCTCTGCATAGGAATGAAGAACCGAAAAGATGAGTTTGAGAGCGTATATCTACTACTCTGAAGCGGTGACTTTCAAGGCTGGCACGTGTTGCCTTCTAGAGAAAGGGAGAACGGGGATCAATTGGAAGAGCTCTTCAGAACACTCTTCATCATGATAAAGTTGATAGAGGACTGCCATAGAGGCGATACTCTCGATCTCTACGCAATTGCAGAGGCTCAAGGAACTCAAGGCTGTTAAAATAAGAAAATATAAAAGGCAAAACTGAACACTATCATAAACATTTTTACGGCTTTATGGTACGAGAAAATGTAATATAAAATGTAACACCAAACGTGTGAAAATCGAATCGCAGTCTGGCGGCACGGTGCCAAAGGATCAACTTGCTATCTTAACATTGGTTTTAAGACTGGTTTTCAACGTATTCAAGGCAGAAAGTACTTTTTGTAATACTTGCTACACCCTGTGACGACGAATACTGCATATTAACCGTTGTCAAATAATCCGTTTTTAACTTATCACATAAAAAAACAGGATTAGTTTTAAATTATTATATTTACACTCCGCTGAGATATATATTATTATGAATGTATTTTTCCATTAAAAATATAAATAAATGATTAATAACGGATATATAATATCACATTAAGAGAATAATGTGAAATGATTTTAGAAAGCAACAATGCGAAATCAAAAAGGTGTGTTGGTAATTTTAGGTATCAAAGAGCGGTTTGTGTATTGAAGTTTATGTATACACAACAGCTAATGATGTGTGTAATAACTAAGTTCAAGATTAAAGTACTTTTATACTGATTTGATATGGAATATGTGTTATTTATTGTTTTATAAAATATAGCTATTACTAAAAAAATACTTAAGCATGTTAAGTATTTATTATTCTTTACTACTGGTGTAGTTTATTTGATATTGTTTCGTACATGTTTTTTAATTTCATTATTTTTAGTAATATTTTATCGCATGTAAACTTGTACAAGTCTATATGTGGTCTAAAGATTCCATGATTTGGTTTTCTTCATCTTAATACCACTTTGAGGCCAGTGCCAATTATATTGCACGTTCAATTACATAAAGGGTATATCTTTGTCTAAGCGGAACACCAAAAAGATTAACTAATCAACGCAGTATTTTTTTTCTTTTACAAAATATTTTTTTGATTAATTATGTTCTGTACCTAATCTGTATATAAATCTTCTATTTATTTAAGTTTTGACGGCCATTGGCAACTGTCATTGGTTATCTCCTTGAGCTTACTTTGTGGCATCTATTACAGTGTTTAATTTTTATTTCTATGCTAATGTTATACATTTGTAGTATGTACACTGGCTTTCTATTTGTAACACCTTCACGGCTTAACTTCTGCTCTGATTTCAATGAAATTTGGTATGGAGATTATTTCATTTATGAAAGACATAGATTACTTTTACCGCCATTACCAACATACACACGGGCGGAGTCTCGAACAAAAACTAGTTTTAATATCAAAGTACTGTCATATTAGCTTAGTTACAGTTCTTGCTTAAGATCACAAAGGATTTCGAACACTTTCTTCTATGGTATCCTTCCTTGAAAATGTTATCATTTTAATAAGAAACAACAAGGACCGTATGGCTCAGATGGGAAAACGTGACTTTGGTACTTCCAAGAGTCTGTGTTCTGTATATTCATCCTGTGAAAAACATGTCGCAATTTTTTTTTGTATAGTGTGAGTTTTTTTAAATATATTGTTGCTCTTTGGGGGACCTACATTCAGCAGTGGATGGCGAAAGGTTGATTTGAAATGTTGATGAATGGCTTAATATCAGAAAATGTTAGATTAGATGAAATAAAATATGACCGAGAAATGAAAAATTAAGGTCACAAAGACATGTTTTCTAATATTGCTTTGAAAGTTAATACGGCTGGCAAAAAAGTTGAAGTACTAAATAACTTTACATTTCTTTGCCTAATATATTATTATTTGTTGAAAATAACAGCTTATACTTACGAGATAAACTTTAAGATGAAATATTAAGGAGTATTATTAAATGTATTCAATTCATCATCAGCCTATCGCTGCCTATCCACTGCTGGACATAGGTCTCTCCAATTGTACGCCACTTAGTTTGAACCTCAGCTCCAACCCTCCATGCATGCGTAAGCAACGAAATATATTAGTTAAAATAAAATTCTACTTTAATATACTCAAATAATAAAAAAGTCTATTGCTATTAAACTGTGAGCGTGTTCTTGTTTTTATCTTCCAAACAAACTTGTAAATTATATTGAAATTATATAATGTGAATTGAACAGTGAAATAAAATAAGTTAACTGTTTCCAAAAAATTTGGGTATTTTAGTTTTTTTTATGAGAAATTCTATTCTTTGAATTTCCTTGAAATTAAAAGTATCATATTATAAAATATTTTTTTAATTCTTAAAAGGTTAGGGCCTTGTTGGCTTTTTTTTTTTAAAAATAGTACTATTTTCTACGGAGTGACTGTTTGCGATAAAAGAAAAAAAATGAAAAAGGGAAAAGTCATTTGCTATAATGTTGACCGGAAAAGGCACGAAGTGTTAGAAATATAAGCGTAAAAAGAAATACCTCCGAGCAGCTACATTATTACGTAGTTGGATTAAATACCACGATTAGAAGCTTTGTTATGAAAAGCCAATACTCCATTATACCCTCTAGCCAGGAGCAATTAACTTTCACTGCTGACCGTACTATGCTAAGCTATAATGAGTGTAGTTAACCGACAGTACCGTCAACCCATTACTGGTAGGCTATCTCAGAAGTGCACCCAATTATTTTTTCTTGTTTTACGTGGCAACGGTACTAGTGGCTCAAGTGGTTGGTAGATGTTAAGGTAAATTCACATACACATGATTTATACCTAGGTATTTACAGCTTACTGTTATGGCTTAGGAGTTTATAACTGCATAAGTCGACCACTTAACCACTGCGTTGGGTTAAGTGATCACCTTGTCACTAGGCTTGAGTGTTTAGGGTTCAATACACACACGACCAATTATTTTCAGGAGTTTGGGAATACTTTTATTGAGTTAGAATTTTCTTAAAATCAAGTTCAAAATATATAATCTCAAAAACTTTATTTTAAAAAGAATGTAAGTCCTTCGTCAATCAGTATCATATTTCAATGACCATATGGACTACAAATATACTACACAGAAAGATCTAAAAGAAAACTTAACGAATCGATTCGGCAAATAATAGATATCGTTTATTTTTTGAAGTGACCGACAGTTCTGAAATATTTTTCTTATGGAATTAACTTTCAAGAATGTTGTTTGTGAAAACTCTTAATTCTCGAAACAAGAAAGTTTTAACCAATTTAAGTGCTTACGATTATTTATAAAGTCTTGCTTATATTGTTACAAGTGGTTGAAGTTTATCATCCCTTTTCACGAGGCAATAAGCATGACAATAAGGCGGGGGTTTTGAGTAAGTACGTCTAAAGCTTCATAAACTGTTAACCCTTGTCTTAACTTGGCTCGCAATGAAACAATACAAGTACACAAGACGTCCAAATTATCTCACCAACAATTTTCTATTTAGATCTCTGCAACAGCTGTAGGGAGATTGCGGTTTTATCTAATTTCCACGTACACTGCTGGTAATATTTATGTTGGGTGCAAGTGAGAAACTAATTAAAGCTGCAATGTAACCGGAGCATTCCCTGAGGGCGAGACGCCACCGCTAATTTTCTATATAGTTAGTACCCTATCTACTGATGGCTATTTGCGGGACGGATATTGCGTCATACTCTTTCTTATATCATGTTACTTGTGTGAGCTTTGTTGTCGGTCAAAATATGTAATTTGTACGGCGATATTTCTATGTTTATTGAAAATCTTTTGTTATTTCCTTCTTTTTACTAAATAAGAGGTCAACGAGCAGACGTATCGCCTAAGAGTAAGCGATTATCGCCCCCTAT
Source organism: Hyphantria cunea (assembly GCA_003709505.1). NCBI lineage: Eukaryota > Metazoa > Arthropoda > Insecta > Lepidoptera > Erebidae > Hyphantria > Hyphantria cunea. The sequence goes on from PKRV01000563.1 coordinate 1,629,197, forward strand.
GGACAAACACAAGAGGCGTCGCAATACGTTGCCTGCCTTTGGGAGATGGGGAGGGGGATGAGGGGAAGGGTTAGGGTATGGGCCTCCGGTATCCTCACTCACTCGGTGAAAACAGCAAGCGCTGTTCCAGATCGGATCTCCGTGAAGCCGCGGTATCACTCCTGTCGAGCCAGACCGTGCATGCCGAAGCGTGGCTCTCCCACGGTATATATTTAATACTTTGGTAATATCCGTATCGAAATTGATCCTGCTGTATAGAATATAAATAGCAACTCATACCTGTAACATACTAGGAGTGCTATCATGTTAATTGTTTTTATGGGAAAAATACTTAACAATTTTGAAAGGTAATTACTTGCCATAATGCTTAAGGAATTTTTTTTTACTTCATCATTTTTGAAAACGATTTATTATTACAGTTAAGTAACTGTAATAATAAATCGTTTTTGAAAATTAAACTTTGTATAAATTATTAAAAATCATCTCAGATTTAAAAACCATTACTTTTATTTGTATAATCTTGGTAAATTAACTTTAATAATTCTATATCTAATAGATTTTATTTAAAATAAAATATATTTTATACGTTTACTTTAAACTATCAAATATTATCAGAAAATATATAATTGATATGACAATACAGAATAGTATATTGAGTTATCGTTACTGTCTGAATATGACCAATATTCGTTTATTACATAATTATGTTCTTACCGTACTAAACAGGGAAGCAAGTGCGAATAACAGACAAACGGAACAAGGTCAAACAGTAATAAAGTATTAATGAGGCTTTTATGCCGAATCTTATTCATATTCACGAGTAAGTAATCACTTTATTTTAAAATAAAGAGAAGACAATAAGTGCAAATAATTAAAAACCCACTTTGAAACCTTGTCTTAATTTGAGGCTACATTTGGCGGGAAATATCAAACAATTTTTTTTATTCACGTTATTAATTAATTATTTTCAAAATCATACGGTATGATCATAAATACTTGCAATTTGCTTATATACCTCCTATGTGATACAATTTTAGACTGGCGTAGTAGTAAAAGAATTATCTAAGTGAAATGACAATATCATGGATTAATCCCATCAACTTCTGAGAGGTTATCTAAGAAAGGAAAGACCAAAATTGTAAACCAGAAACCACTTATTTTAATCCCACGACTGTATAGAATCCAATAAATGACACAGACTAGAAATTACCCAACTTATGGAATCATTGATCTATTCAGATAGCGGGCAAAACTAAACGAATTTTGATCCTTATCTGAACAGATAAAGATTCTGCGTGAAAATATAGTTTCAGAAACAAGTGAATAATATTATTTGACAATAATGAAAACGATAGTACTTTTAATAGTGATTATTGAAATACGCTATCTTTGGACAGTTTATTAACCAACTGATAATTAATAAAGTTGTGTATAAAACTTTTGGGATATTACTGGTTGCAAAACTTTATTGTGGTTATTTTCGATTGACGAAACATTTTTCCTCTAAAGCTATTTATCTAGAATAGCGCGCCTGACTAGTTTAATCATACTGTTTAATAATGTTTGGAGTACTACGTTTAGTGCACTCCTAAAATTGTTAATATAATCAAGATACATACGCCAATCTCTATCAATAGACATCAGGAAACATCAACACATGACGTACAAACTTTTTACTCTCTATTCTCTTGGATCTTTTAAAATATTGACATAATGACAACCGGTTTAGTTGTTTTTTATTTCGCTATATAAAGTACTCTTTTATTTGATTTTTTTACTCACATTAAATTCTTACGCTATGATTACAGTAGTTCCTTTACAATATGTTTTACGAAAAGGCTTCTGTCTGAACTAAAATAGTAACCGAATAAGTAAGGAATTGCCTCACATGCTCTAAGGCATAGAGCTTTAAGTCACTCGACCAAAAAAGCAATGTGAAAAGTTTAGCATAGGCGGATTTGTCCAGATCACCTACAGTATTTGCAATGTAGTTTTACATTTTCACTGATAACAATTTGACTCTTACATATGAAAATAGATTTTATTTTATTCGTATTTTATATGTTGTATGTATTTTATCACAATAGTCTCAAGGCATGAAATAGAGCGAAGGTAAGGAGAAAAAAATTATAGAGGCTATTATTTAAAATTATTGATTTGGGCTGGTTGGATAGCAGTAAGAGCACAGAGAGTCCAGTTCTGAGAAGAGGACAAAACGGCAGCAACACGCACTATTGTTTTGTAGGTAACAATAACCGTCGATAATCACCACTACTACCAGCATCATACTACAAAAAGAGGCATGTAATGGCTATTAATGCAACAGTATATATTTAACATCATCATACTCAAAAGAACAGTTTTAATAGTCCACTGCTAGACATAAACTCTTCTGCCTCCTATTTTTATTAGTGTTCCGTACCTACGTAAAAATAGAACCCTTTAAGGACCACTTTGCCGTCCCTCTGTCTACCAGTCAAGACACTTTTTCTTAGGAGCGCCTAGATGTATCAAGCTAAAATTCATACTAAATGCTCAAGTCTACTGTCCTTTGGAGCTGTGAAAATATCAAACTTCTAAACTAACGTAATCAAAATATACAGCCGTTTATGCAAATCGACACTCGCAAGGGAATCAAAACTTACAAGGTACTTCCTATGAATTCTGAATCTTGAAATTTGGTAAGAAGCAACGTTTCACAGCACATATATGGGTAAAATTATGAAAAGTATACATTTTTTGTTACATCATATAATATACCTACACCTTTGTACGGAACCCTCGGTGCGCTAGTCCGACTCACACTTGGTTGATTTTTTAACATGACACATTATAAGACAATGTATAAAATTTGAATTTAAATACATAAATAATTATATTCTCCATGCAGAAAAAAATATTATTGTTTTGTTCAAAATATACAAATTAGAAGTAAAACTCATAAATTCTTATGAACTCTTGTCTTAGTTTAACCTTATGCAAAGGTTACAGGCATACACTAAGTTTCTGTTGACGCGTGTAAACTAACAAAAACTGGGTCACCTGTCTTTGGTGTCATGAATAAATTAAATCTGCTCACTTACCTTACATACGTAATTGTTAATATTAATTATTTTATGCTGTCAATATTATTAATATTTTCCATGCATAATTATTATCAGTAACAGTAAAGAAAAACACTAATTACCTAGAATATAAAAGATTTTACGTGGCTCTTCTGGTCACGTATCGTACCGGGTTGCCTAACATTGACTCACTTGCGACGGAATGAATAAACTGTGTGATTTAATATAGTATTACTTCTACACATTACTTAACTCTAAACCTTCCATGTGATAAATAAAACTACTATGTGGTACATGCAAAGTTCATGAGTTTATCAAGGACGAAACTGGTGGAACAAAACATCCAATGGAAGTCTTAATTTAAAGTGGCAATGTCGCAAACATTGAAATAGAAAAAAATATTGACATTTACAGTGTATTACGTGTCGTATTCGCAAACACATGTAAGCAACAAAAATAACACGATATTCCACTTTATAGCTGTTGTTTTGAAGCATAACAATTGCTTTGCACACTGCGCATAGAGTGTGTACATTGTTAAAGTTTCTACATATATCTGTGGTCTTTAACTATTAATTTATAACAAAAACTTTGCTTTAATCTTTAGTTTGATAAACAGAAAAAAAATATTTGACAGGCTTTATTCAAACTTCTTATTTCTATATGTGCAAAATTAGTTGGTCTGCCCGACTCATTCCTCAACGCAGTGCTGTTGTCATGAGTCGATTATTTTTACAAAAGCATCATGTGTTACTAGGCCCAATGTAAAAATAAAATGTATCATGTTATGTTATATGTATTAAATATCTACCACCAAATACACTATCTACCTAATGACGATCCGGATGATGACAATATTCTACCTAAAGGTCATTGATTGGTTGAAATGGCTTCCTTGCTAATTTAACTTATAATATAAATTGACTAACATTTGAACCCTTGTCTCTGAAATATAAACATTAGGCTGACCTTAAGTCATAATTCCTTTCATCAATGGAACTGGGTTGTTTATACAATTTATCCAAAAACCTGCATATGAAACATTTATTATCGGTTATTTTATATTGATAAATTTGATAGTGAAAACATTGTCTGAGGTGAAAACTTAGAAATCCAACTCAAAGGTTAAAAAAAACTAGTTTATTCAACATCTCAAAAACCGTTTAAATCCTTCTAAGACATCGTCATTAAAAAAATAATAATATTGTACTCAAAGTTATAAGATATAAAGAGAATATAAAAAGATTAAAAATGTACCTAAGTACAGTCAAACAATTGGCTTTGTCAGTTTGATCTCGAGATACCACTTCAACGTTAATTCCGATGTGATAATGACCCAAGAGGGTTTGTTGTGACCAGAGAAAAGGGTGAATATACTTAAATTTTAAAGCTTAAAACAGATACATCCTTAATAATATTATAAATTCGAAGGTAATTATCTTTGTCAAATCATCACTCCTTAGCCACGGTACCGATTTCAATGATATTTGAGATCTAGATTGCATGAGGATACTTTCATTCTCGGGGTAAGATTCAGGTTTTTTTACCACGATAACCGACATACACGCGAAAGCTAGTGTGAAATAAATAAGCAATAAATAAACTAAAAGTCTCAAATATCTCTATATTCAGTAAAAACCTGTTAAGGTATCGATGATCCTTATCAATAATGTCTGATCTGCAAAAAGACTACTTTTCTGTAGAGCAGTTCAAATACTATTTTAACGTTATAAAAACAATCAAAGAACTAAGGATGCCAAATTTTCACGACTGTTTTTTTAGTCAGTTATTTTTTGTTCTTTTTGAAAATCCGACATTATCAATAGGAACCATCGATATCCAAGTGTTGTATTGTGGGAAAAACAAAAATATTTCCTTTAGTGTATGTTGATAGGTGTGTATGTGTTTCAATGACGAAGGTTATTCATTCAAAAGGCGATGAATAATAACTGTACACAATTGTTTATATACTTTTGGTTTTAAACAAGCCTTTATGCCATTCAGAGGAAAAACTATCCCTTATAAGAACTAATTTAATAATAAAGAGTTTAAAATTACTTCAAGTAATACAACTACACAAAAACACGCAAAAGAAAATTCACCTAAATTTATTTCGCAAATAGCATCGCTTTTTAGACATTGTTAAAGAAACGGCTTAGCTAAAACAGCTTCCGTTTAATTTAGATAAAAAAAGCATAATCAGCAAGTTTTTATAGTTTATTTCCTTCACTAACCCTATATTTTCCTTATATTTAGTCGTCGTCCTTAATAACACTCAACTTTATTTATATATATTTTGTTCTTCATTTAATGGCTATTACTGAAAACGAATGGGTAATAAAGGCTTATATTTACCGTAATAGCCAACATATACACACGAAGAGTGTACAAGAGCTAGTACACCATAAAAATCATTCAGTTTCCCCATGTAGTTCAATATCAATTAACCAAGTGCCTCCTCTATCAGGGTAGGCAACTTAATAACTCCTCTTAAATATTAGGCCTCCGTAATATGTGTACGTTGGTGGAGATAAACAAGTAGGTACGTTATATTGCGGCTTTGCGTAAATGTGTTTTCTCGGCGACATTAGTTTACAGTTTGTTAGACATGAAACAGTAATGCTTAATAATAATTACGCTATTAATGTGATAATTTTGGAATTTGACCACGTAATTTCTATTAAAATTATAACATACTAAAATTGAATAGGTTTTTGTAGTATTAATGGAGTGTGTGGGGGCGAACCACAATCTTTCGCCCCCAGCCAACCTCACCTGCACGCGGTGCACCCTGCTAGATAACAAACGAGGCTCTGGCGACCGACCGATGGCGGTATATCCATCCTAAAAGGCGTAACTAAATACAATAGGCCGGTGATGGGCAGCAGCGTCACCGGTGCAACAAGTTACGCCCTGCGATCACCAACCCGCCTGCCCAGCGTGGTGATTATGGGCTGACCCCCTCCATGAGTAAGCAACAGAAGCCACGGCCCCCAGTTCCCGGTAGTCCCGCTATTCCTGGTCATGGTGGCGACCACGGTTACGGTGGGACAGGGGGTGCTAAGAATCACCGGGTTACGGGAGGCCACCACAAAAGACTGACCCTGGCAACGTACAACGGCCGCACGTTACGGCTAGACTCGCATCTGGTACAACTTGAGGAGGAACTTGGGAAGATTAGGTGGCATATCTTAGGGTTATGTGAAGTCCGAAGAGAGGGGGAGGATACCATAATCCTGGACTCAGGTCACCTGATGTACTTCCGCGAGGGAGACCAACGATCCCAAGGTGGCGTGGGGTTTCTGGTAAACAAGTCGCTTTCTGGCAACGTTGTGGAAATTTCCAGTGTGTCGAACAGGGTAGCGTACCTCATTGTCAAGCTTACCGAGAGGTATAGCCTCAAGGTAATACAAGTGTACGCACCGACCTCGGCTCACTCAGACGATGAGGTGGAGGATATGTTCGATGACATATCGAGGGCCCTCCACTCCACTACTAAAACCCACTACAACGTTGTTATGGGTGACTTCAACGCCAAAGTGGGAGTACAAACTTGCGGCGAATCGGTAATAGGATCCCATGGATTTGGAAACAGGAATCATAGGGGGCAAATGCTCATCAACTTTCTCGAGCGGGAGGGGCTGTTTTTGATGAACTCATTTTTCGAGAAGCGGCCCCAAAGAAAGTGGACGTGGAAAAGCCCGGACGCTATGACAAAAAATGAGATCGATTTCATCATAACGGACAGGAGGCACATATTCAGAGACGTCTCAGTGCTCAATAGGTTTAACACCGGTAGCGATCACCGACTAGTCCGAGGTTCTCTGAATATCAACTTCAAGGCTGAACGTGTCCGCATGATGAAGTCCAGGCTCCGACCAACTCTGCTCCAAGTCGAGATGGGATCTGAAAAATTCCAGTCAAATCTGGAAAACCGATTTGTTGCCATGGAAACCACAAGAGACGTAAACCAGAACCTTGAAAATGTGGTTCGAATCCTCAGGAGTGAAGGTACGAGATTTTGTCAAATGCAGCGTACAGACACGAAGTCGAAGCTTTCAGAAAGGACACTAGGGTTAATGAAGGAAAGACGTGAGAACCCGCCAGTCACTTCATCGGCAAAACGGACTCTAAACCGAGAGATTAGTAAGCGTGTACGACACGACCTCCGATGCTCCAACACTCTTTTGATTGAAAGAGCAATCGAGCAGAATCGGGGGTCAAAAGTGTTTGTGAAATCTCTTGGAAGAAGCCATTTGACGAAGCTGACCACAGTAAGCGGAGAAGTCGTTGCTTCCAAGCTGGCTGTCCTTTCGGAAGTAGAAAGCTTCTATGGCGATTTGTACGCTTCGCATGCATCTCGACCTGATCCCGAAAATGAGGACCCTCGGGCCAAATTAACACGCCACTTCACCGAAGATCTGCCAGAAGTCAGCATTGACGAAATCGAGATGGCTCTTAGACAGCTGAAAAATGGAAAAGCCCCTGGAGAGGATGGCGTTACTACAGAGCTGTTAAAGGCTGGAGGTAAACCCGTATTAAAGGCGCTCCAAAAGCTTTTCAACGCTGTCCTGTTCGAAGGGAGGACTCCAGAGGCGTGGAGTAGGAGTGTGGTCGTCCTGTTCTTCAAAAAGGGAAATAAAACCATGTTGAGGAACTATCGGCCCATTTCCCTCTTGAGCCACGTCTATAAGCTGTTTTCAAGAGTCATCACGAACCGTCTTGCGCGAAGACTCGACGAATACCAGCCACCGGAGCAGGCTGGGTTTCGGAGCGGATATGGCACCATAGACCACATCCACACAGTGCGGCAGATAATACAGAAGACCGAAGAGTATAATCAGCCCCTGTGTCTAGCATTTGTGGACTATGAAAAGGCCTTTGACTCGATTGAGATCTGGTCTGTTCTGGAGTCCCTGCAGCGTTGCCAAGTAGATTGGCGGTACGTCCGAGTGTTGAGATGTCTCTACAAAGCCGCTACTATGTCCGTCCAAGTACAGGATCAGCATACAAGACCCATACCATTGCATCGAGGAGTGAGGCAAGGGGACGTTATATCCCCGAAATTATTCACTAATGCAATGGAGGACCTGTTTAAGACGCTGCACTGGAAAAGGCGCGGTATCAACATCAATGGCGAATACATCTCTCACTTGCGATTTGCAGATGACATCGTCATCATGGCAGAGACGTTGCAGGACCTACAACAGATGCTGAACGACCTGGCTGACTCGTCTGTGCGCATCGGCCTACGGATGAACTTCGACAAGACCAAGGTCATGTTCAATGAACATGTACTACCGGAACCGGTTGCGGTACACGGTGCCGTTCTCGAAGTTGTTCAAAAATATGTATACCTCGGGCAGGCTTTGCAGTTAGGTAGAAACAGCTTTGAGGACGAGGTGAACAGAAGAATCCAGCTGGGTTGGGCAGCGTTTGGGAAACTTCGTCGGGTCTTCTCATCATCGATCCCACAGTGCCTAAAGACGAAAGTCTTCAATGCGTGCGTCCTACCCGTAATGACTTACGGAGCCGAAACGTGGACACTTACGGTTCGACTGGTCCATAAGTTTAAAGTCGCTCAGCGTGCAATGGAGAGGTATATGCTCGGCGTTTCTCTAAGGGATCGCATTAGAAACGAGGTGATCCGACAAAGAACCAGGGTCATCGACGTAGCCCACAGGATTAGCAAGCTGAAGTGGCAGTGGGCTGGCCACATTTGCCGAAGAACCGATAACCGTTGGGGTAAACGAGTTCTTGAGTGGAGACCGCGTCTCGGCAAACGTAGTGTAGGACGTCCACTAGCCAGGTGGAGCGATGATTTGCGCAAGACGGCTGGCAGGAGCTGGATGCGAGAAGCCATAGATCGAACTAAGTGGCGTGAAATTGGAGAGGCCTATGTCCAGCTGTGGACTGCGATAGGCTGATGATTGATTGATTGATTGTAGTATTCAAACCCATGTTTCCTTAATGGGGCTGACCGTGAAGTGTTATGCTGGAACCGTACCAACTGAAAACAGCAATGGTTTTTGGGCATACCCTAAGAACAAAATCTCAGATGTCTGGTGCATACCTGAACTGGCGGACACATCATAGATCACAGAGAGACTAGTTTTCCTTCTGATTTAGAGAAGTGTAGGCGGAACATGGCTCGGGTATTTTCAGACGTCCTAGATATCACAATCTTGCTGAAATTTATACACAACTATAATTCCCAGACCTCAATAACAATTTCTATTAAGTAAACCGCTTTGCGTATTTTAAAAAAGAGAGTAAAATATTCTAATCTCATCCTAGGGTCAGCGCCTAAATTTTCTTTTCCCGTCACGTTCACTTCGGCTTATTTATAGGACAAAGAATTTAACTGTGCATGGTTGACAAATTTCCAGGTCATGGTTCTTAAATAAAGATTTTTCCTATAACACCCTTTAAATATATCATTAAAAAGAAAAATGATAAATTCAATCATTTAAAAAGTAAAGAAACCACAGGTCATGTCATCGATTTTAAGGTATCCGATGTTGAAGTTTGATGAGAATGTTTAGTTTATTATTCTATTTATGAATTTGGTAGAACCGTTAGATAATTGTATTCTTAGGATTAAACTTACAGTTTAATTTATTTACTAGAAACAAGTGACTAAGTAATAATATTCTAAGCAAAAATTGAAACACAAACAGTAGAGTATACATGTGTTTTATTTAAATAACAATGAATCACCAAAACCGAGAACCACTTCGCAAGTCTGTCGAGGAAGTTAGCTGATAATAATAATAATTACGATGCACATGATCGATACATCATTATAATAAGGTCAACTGGTAGAATTTGGTCCAAAGTCCTAACTTGGAAGTATATGTACCGTATATCTCGTCTAACTAAATTAGACTAAAGTCCGATATAAATGAGGTAAGATATGCAACAACAACAAAAAATTGCGAAATCAGTATACATCCTTAAAATTGTAAAACAAGTGTTTCTGTTTTTAATTCCTTAACTTTCATCACTAGAACTCATTGGCGAATATTCACAAATAACAACCTTAACCGCCCAATAATTATAATTTATGTTTACTGAGTGTCGTTGTTCAAACTTATCTGGTAATTGAACTGTTGTTTGAACTTACTGGAAATTAATACGGCTCCTTAAGATAATTAGAGTTATAAATTGAATAACGTTATCATTTACCATAAAAAATTTAGCGTGGGTTCACTGTTTTGTATACTCTGACAAGAACAGGTGCCTCATTGGGAATAATTAAAGTGTATTGTTGAAAACGGACAAATAATATCTTTCGTCATGTTTAAGAAGTGTTCTAACACAGAAAACATTGAAAACCTTTAAGTAAAGGATGAAATACTTTTCTATTTATTAAAACAACTAAAATACTAATCAAAACTAAATATTTCTAAAACAATAATAGTTTGTTTGTTTTAGTTTCCTTCAAACAAAAATTAAAATTATTAATGATTAAAACTTTCAGTAGAATTTAAATGTACAAACTAAACTAGTAACTTTGTAATGTACCTACGGGTAACGACCGGTTCATAAATACCCACTAAATGCATCCATAAATATGAGTAAGCATAATTTGAAACATCTCAAGTCAAAAATTTCAACTGCTGTAAGTATCTGTTTATTTTTAGCTAAAAACACTCTAGACAAAAGCAATTTTCAAACAAAAACCTAAATCAATTAGTCTTTCCGTTTTTTATATGTCATAATACCACAAACTGATATAGTCGTAGATGCATAGGTTTAATTTATGCCACCCGTCCTACTTGCGTTGGGATTAACACATGGGATGCTATCTCACGAGCCGGCTAATCTTGGCATCAACTCGAATATGCGGGTAAATTATACAGTTCATTAAAATGTTGGCATAACGCCACATTAATTGTATTCCAAATTGTTAACTTAGTAGGTACATTCATCATCTTGATACAAATTCAATTTGGTTCAATTAAGATATTCTATAAAGTGCCATCAACGCCCGCGCGGGCATTGTGTTTATGTTTTCATTTTACGTGGGACCCTATTATTTGTTAGGGAAATGCCCTGGAAGTTTGAGCCAACTGTTCTTTTCGTAAACATTTAGAAATACCATCTGAATACCACACTACCGGTACCTATTAAAACTTGATTTTGGCCGATTAGTTTAGTATCTATTAAGAAGAATAAGCTAATTCGAATAAAGCAAAAAAAGAAAGAAGATCCTTGAAAATAAACTGAAGTTGATTCATTTAAAAGCTTTATGTCCAGAAACTGTTTAGATATGGGGAAAAATAGTACTTGATCACGGAATAGAGATTTTTAGGTTTATCATTAGTTCAATACGTTGAAAGCCAGACTAAAAATCATGTGTAGCCTAGTGGGCCGTGACGGATACCTTGTGACCGCCAATAAGTTAAGTCCGGTGTATCTCGTCAGACACCGTCCGAAGGCTCTCGATCAGTTCAAAAGTCTCCAGGCGGCCGACGGACAGTGCTTTGACTCTTTTTACTGAGGCAAGAGACCCGCACGACCTAACAGTACAGCTTGACACAAAATTATTGAAAAGGACTTAGAATTTAAGGACTTTACAAAAAAGTGTTGTAGAGTACATAAAGAAAGTACATATTTCTAATAGTTCAATTGAGTGATTTAATGGCTAGATAGATAATAATTTTTATCCCTTATAACGTACAATATAGTCGTTACAATTATAATACGTATTAAGTAGGTAATGGGCCCCGTAGGTAATGATTTACGTAAGAAACTATCTTTTAACGATAAACTTTAAGTTTTATCTTCGATTTCGTGTTGTACTTATATTTTTGTTTTTAGTTAACTCGTATTTGCTGTTGATCGAGGAGCCGCGGAGAGCTAGTTTTAGGATAAATAGTTGCGCGTTTGCACAGGCCGCGAAGGATAGTGGTGTCTGCTCTGTTAGTATCTCAGAATATTACAAATGCAACGCTATTTTCGAAAGTCGCTCATTACTTTTACTTTTAAATACCTTAGAATACACGCAACACACCTGAAAACACACCAACGCTTTTAGGACAATTCTTGAAATACTGGTGCAGCCCTGGGAGAAAGCATGCTGACAAACTAATGGTGTCTGTCATAGCGTTCAACCGGTTAAAGCGCTTTTTTGCCTTCGTTTTAAAATTATGACAGTTGATAATGTGTAAGCAGAGAAACGTACACCATCGCAATAAGCTTATCCTATATTGAAGCTTTCTCGTAATTAAAGAAAATTCTACACATTTAGAACATGTCCACACAAGTTACGAACAAAGCTATTCTAATTTCGTTAGCATAATGACTTCGAACAAAGCGTAGTATTGGCATAAAATCAAAATAGCCGCACAATTGAATGTTAAGTAGTTCTATCTAATTACACTTGCATTACCTTGCCGGGGCAGAGTTTAATTAAACTAGGAGAGTTGTTCACGGTTACTCTGTGCACACATCGGGTATGGTACAAGTGATTAGGGACGTGGTAAAAGCAATAACTTGAAAATAAAACAAAAATCTGGTGTTTATCCACTATATGTACCCTGCAATGCTTTACTATGGCATTTGTAGTTATTAAATATGAAGAATGGATGTGTGTTATATAAATTGTTTGAATGTCACGATGTACAAACCATTTCTATTACATCCACTTTAACACTTCAAAGCCTTAGCTCAAGCGTAGCACATTTTTAAAGTTATTGAAGCGTATTCAAACTAACTTTTAAATAAATGTATGTATGACTGTAGATTTGTCTCTTTAATCTGTGTTGCTTGCAATATACTTAAACACAATTAAACGTTAAAGATACAATATAAATATACCCATATAAAAAATAAAAATACCCTCCTAAATTATTGGTGTGTTTAATGAACAAACTGTTTTGGCAAGTGGCTGTAACCATTATAAAATAAATACAACTAGTTAAGTTTCAAGAAATATAGAAAAAAACATTCTGAAATAAATTATAGTTATAATTACTTCCACTAAATGAGTATGGAAAATAAATGAATTACTGTCTAATCCTTTTCACTATAATTTTGTCCGCTTTGAACTCGAGACTTTAGCCAAATCAAAATCAACCGAACGTCTAAACCTTACAATGTTATCGGACTCGTCGTTTGCACAAAGAACCTTTCAACATTGTAGTATATCTACTTGTATCTACTGTATCTTATTTATCACAGTTGTTCGAAACAGTTTGGTTAGAATTATAATTGTAATCAGTGGCACTGAGCAGAATTGAAATATATGTATTATTTGAAAGGGAAATCATTAATTTCAGAAGTTTTTGACCTTTGATATAAATATGTACCTGCAGACTTCAGTCCCTAAAGGTGCTTCTCACACGGCGGTCAAGTTACGGTACAGTGGTGAAGAACAAATTCTCACAATAAAAGTGTTATTAACATCAAAAGTATTTTTAAAGAGCAAGTGCTTTTCGATACTTTCTTGTGTCTTGTTTAGAATAGAATAGTATAGAATCGAATAAACTTTATTGTACACCATATATAACAGTTTATATAAAAATAACACATCAATTGAATTACCCTGTACAAATTGTGGCCTCATAACTAACTAAAAGCTAAAGCAATTTCTTACAGGCAACCTTGAACAAAATCTTGTTTAAATAAAAGACAAGCCTTAATGTAGTGAAAATTGTTTACATCTCGATATAAATATTACAAGTACATTGTTTTTTTTACTACGATCTGAATTTTAAAGATCTTTTTAAGTTTTACTGTTTTTTATTTTTGTTAACACAACAATAACATTAAGAACCTATTCGCAAATTTTAAGGAATACATTTTATGATATTGGTATTGCCAAATAGAACTAATCAGACAATCTCTCTGGATTTGCCTGTATATGTAGCATTCGGTAAAACTCCTAAAAGGGAGCGAAGTAATTTTCGTAAAATTCTGAAGCAAGACCGACCAACATCCTACCTACTAAGATCAATATCAAATATCTGACATCCTTTCAGTTGAGCGGGTTCTACAACATCAGTAGTGTCTCATTTATTATATACTAATATCAATTATAAGACAGAAAGAGAGATAACATTTGTGTTTGTATGTGTGTATGTAATTTTAAGAACTAATTATAATAACTAATACTAATTATAATAACTACTAATTATAATTATAGAATTACATCAAGAAAAATATCAATTTTAATGTAAATCAGGTGAATTGAATAGCCCCATTTTATTTGAATTTAAACGGAAATGGAATCTATACATATACATTTGTAATCTATGTATAAGTATATAATACTAACCCAACGTAAGTTTACTAATCTAGCTAAAAGTTTGCTGATATGCAAGCGTTAAAGCTATCTAAAAATTTATAATATTTAACTAACTTAAACATTTCAAAATATTAACGTAGCAAGCTTAAACCGCAGAATTATGAATTTCACGCTTGCTTATGCCAATAAAAGTATCAAATCACCCAAAATCTGACCAATCACGTCTTTTTTGGGACAGACCTTGAGTAACTACCATTAAAATTTTTAATCCAAACAGAGTATGCATAAATACTGTCGGTGTAATTGTTCAACACTATACAATCTGGTTAAACAAATTTCTATTCCCAAAAATTAATAACTTGCGCTAGAACGTTGTCTTTACAAACACAGCACGAGCTATGAAAACCGTTTTACATCAGTTTAAACTCCTGGTTTGGTAATTTTCAGTGGTTTACGAGATTTTGAGATACAGTTAACATAGATTCAAGTTATAGAAAGGATTAAGTTTGAAAGTTTTGGTATAGTACTTTTGAATAGTAATGTTTTATCTCCTGAACCCTGACAAATGCCTAAGTCTATGTAAATAATAATAATAAATACATACATAAAAATATGAGGCACTCATAGCCCAGTTGCACTCGGTGATAAGAAACAATCACCGTGGGTAAGCAACAACTGCGCGGTCAGTACCTGGATGGGTGACCGCTGGTGGCATGTTACCATGAGCGTCTTCGTGATTAGGAGGTCGCCTTCGGGTTGCTTAAAAACATTCAACGACAAGATTACTTAGACACAACGTATTCATGCCAGTCCCCAACCCGCACTTGGCCAGCGTGGGGACGCATGGCCTTAATCCTCTCCCGAGAGGAGACCCGAGCCCAGCAGTGGGACATTATGGGTTGTTGATGATGATGACATAAAAATATAGTTATGCTAATGTAAAGTCTTACGCATTTTGTAATGACTAAACGACACCCCTTGCCACAATTGAATCATTTACTTGAATTAGGAAGATATTTTGTTACAAAAGTATAAAATTACGTGTAAATAGTTTTGGTACATTTTTCATCAATAAAATACATTCACATTTCTTGAAATCGGAACCACACCAACACAAATGTTACTTTTTAATTTTATTGAAAATAGCAATTATTTTAATAAAATTAAACATGATTTAATCGTTAAATTTTTAAACTATTAAAAAGTTGCGTCCAAATTTACTGTCGGTAATAAATCAGAATATTGCTGAATGAATGCATTAACACAACGGGTTGGTATTATACAATTATTCAAATTACCGTTGGCAAAATGAAAATGATATGCAAATTGGGCAAGTGTACCGTTCAGCGACGCGTGTTAGAGCAAATTTGGAACTATGGTTTCAGATTTAACAAATTTATAAATTACTAGTTGTACCTTGTGGCGTATTGTTATTTCGTTAATAAAAAAATAAAACTGACTCGAAAAAAAATTAAAAAATATCTTTGAAGTGCATTCTACTTTCATTTCAAATTTGACGTAATTCAGCATAGTTTGAAAGAGTACACAATCATCTTATTATACGAGTGCAGTTCAATAAGTAATTGACCTGCAAAAGAAACAAAGATTTTGGAAAAGTAGCGATTTATTTCAGCTTAGTCTCATTTTGGCTCGATACAATTTGACCCAGCGATGCTCCAATATTTTGAGCTCCGAAAGACCTCGGAGAACCTCGGCGTGGCTCATCAAAAACCTGGGTGATGTGACAATCGCTTAACATCAGGCGATACATTCGCTCATTTGCCTCCTATTCTATAAAAATATATTATTCATAATATTCTAGAAGGTTAATAAAATCAGTGAAACTGCACAAGGCTAACGTAGTTTATTCTTGCAAAGCCATACTCAGATTCGATTTAAATTGTTTTCTAGTTATCTGGTGCGATAGAGTTTAAGATTGTTAGTTTTCCGTTAGGTTCAAAGATAAGATAGAATTGAACTTTTAGTTTTGATAACAAAACCCTAAAAGTTAATATCAACGAACACGAACGGGGTTAAAAGAAAGAGAAAGAGAGCCAAGTACGCATCACGATGCAGTTTTAAACAGCCACCAGAAAAGAATTAATGGTTACCCTGGTCGGATACGACGTTATGAAATTAATTCAATGCATGAAGATCCATACATTTTATCTATTCTCTTTATAATTAGGACAATAATGTTTCATTTTTGAAAGTGCTTCTCAGTGTCTACAGCAGGATGTCCTGGAACCTAGAGCCTAATTTCAAAATATTTATTAATAATTTCATCTTTAAAATAAAGTAATATTTCTAAGTTGGGTATATAAGGAGATTTTGCATTATGCGTAATATGTTATAGAAATTAAATAAGAATAAGTTATAGTTTCAAATTAAAATGATTAACATAAATAAAAAATTTTCGAGAAAATCCTGAGTAGCATTAATACATGTTCCACTAATAAAAAATTAGAATGAACATACTACCATCATGAAAGAATAACAATAAAATTGATTCATTTTATTTGATATAAGTATTTTAAATATAAAACTTATTGATTTTGAGGAATATGAAAAAATTAAACTGTATTCAAAGAAGAAGCCTTCAAGGAGAAACTCATTACATATTGTCGTAAAATAAAAGAGAAATAGAAATATTAAAACCTGCCTTGTAAGTGCATCATTAATAAATTTACAAGAAATTTGTTGCAAATCAACGCTGCTCAAGATCATCTACATTTTCTCAATTTTTAATGAAATATGTATGTCTACTTATACGAAATACAACTAGCTTTTACCCGCGGATTTGCTCGCATTTAATAAAAAGTATCCCATGTTACTTCTTATACCTCCAAGAATATGCGTACAAAGTTTTATGATGATCGGTTAAGTAGTTTACGCGTGACAGTGTAACAAACAAACTTACTTTCACATTTATAATATTAGCATGATTGCACTATGCATGTGGATATTTTCCTAGTAGGTTGTCACATTTCAGTTGTATATAATACAAGATGGTATTTTTTTTAAGTTACCGATACTAGCTGGATAAGGTTTTCTATCTTCAGACACTTTCATCTCCGCACTAAGGTGAAAAGACCCCTATTCAAATAGAGGACTAAATGTTATCTAATTTAGTCGTTTAAAAACTTACACTAAACTAAATGAAATACACTTAGATTAACTTAAGAGAACGTGTTTTACAATCTGAAAAGGAGTCATACTCCTTTTTAAAAAAAAATGTGGATAAACAAGCGTGGGGTGCTTCCTAAAAATATTTGAATAATGTCGCCACAGGCTTCCCATTAATCCTGCACGCCTCACAACAAAATGGATTAAAAATTATTTTCTACTTTTTAGTTTGGTTCATTTATAAAACCATTTCTTTTTTTGTTTTTCTAAACTATTTTTATATTTTCAAATTATTGTGTTGTATTGGTGTGGTTGTTGTAATGCAATTTGACCTTTAGAAATGGCTCAAAGTCAAGTCCAAACGAGTCAGTTACAAGCATATAGGTGAAGTTAATAAAAAGCGTGTATTAAAAGAGCGTGCTCACGTATTTACCAGTTCAATGATGACATAAATGTAAGGTAGTTTTTTTGAGTACTGTAGTATAAAATGTATTCTATATATTAAAAGAAATAACAATGTCGGTAATAGTGTTCAATACTAAATATCGTTAACTTGGTAAAGACCGGAAACGCACTTGTGACGCCTCGGTGTTGCGGATGCCCATGGGCACCGGTAATCGTTTACATCCGGCAATAAGTCCGCTTTCTTGCCCCCGATACCATAAAAAATGCGATATAAGACTTAATCAACTAGCCTATTCAATAAAAGAATCGATTAAATGGTCCTGTAAACTAAAATTTGAAAAACAGACTGTATATATTTCTCAGGCAATTTGTTGAATATAAATTACTGAACACATAGGCACTATAAAATTAATTATAAAGGAAAAATGTATTTTTTTTTTTGAAACTTTTATTTTATAATAGTAAATTTGTTGTAGTTGCATATGTACATTTTGTCTATAATTTTCTATCAATAAGTATCTTTGTCTTCTTCAATGATATATAACTATTATGACAACAAATCTTAATTATACCATAATTATGAATAAGCGTTCAGCAATGTACTAAAACTGTGTGTATGACTGACGTCATAGGTTACGAGTGTTACTGCGACCGTGACCTGTCAACAACAATGGAAGTATTGACAACTAATTATGAAGCCTGACACGCGACAAATCGATGTTGTAATACGTATAGATCACAATACAATTGCTATCATCGAAAACATTTCCCCTAATTATTATTTGTTTTCTGACGCATATTGACTCGGATTGATTTCACCTTTACATGTATCAATAGTATACTGAGCCCCGCGGTGTAACCCTCGTTTGTTGCTGAAACCGCGGGCAACGCCTCGGGGCGAAACTAGTCTAAAAAAGTAGCCTAAGTTACTTCTTATCATCAGCTATCTACCAGTAAAAATCCCGTCGAAATCCGTCCAGCCATTCCAGAGATTACCGGGAACAAATAAAGACGGACAGACAAAAAATGTACAAAATGTTGTTTTCAGATATGCCCCGTGTATACCTACATATACATTTAGTAAGAAGCGGTTATTTTAATATTACAACAGACACTCCAATTTTCTTTTTGTATAGATTAGAAAGACGGTCCAGTAGGTATTGTTGTGAATCGCTGCGGTCAGCGGTAGGTGGACGGCCTGGTCGCAACATATAATGTTTGGGCCTATAGGCAACGCTTCCTCCAGGACTCCACGATAGATCTGGGGCCATGTCAATTCTGGGGGACCTGAAATAACATGGACTGTGTCCTACTCAGAGCAGGGCGCCTGAGACGACCGCTGGGATACTGGGACCTGGGACCTGGCTCGTTTGTTCCCGAGGAGCCGGAGATACGGGATTTTCCACCCCGTCAGCAAAAAAGGTAGTGTTGTGAATAATAGGTTTAAATATTTAAAAGGTAAATTTTGAAAAAATATGTTCCTTACATCTGACATACCCCTGCATACTATTTTAAATAAAAACATAGTATGTCAATATTCGACATTTTCTATAGAGAGTTCCTTGTCCCAGTAGAGAAGCTCGAAGGATGACCACTTGCAAATTCGATGCTTTATGCTACCAAATGTGAGATATACATCGAATCAAAAAATTACATACAGTCACACCAAAAATAACACAGAAAGTCTATAAGTAGGTTGAACTTAAACCCACAACAAACGCACTTCAAACGTACTTCCTCCTTAGGGTAGACTCGAGTGGTTAATGTTGTTAGGGTTTATTTGCGTATTAAGACTTGTTGATTTATTCAATAAATACATGAGTGAATGTCACGTTGCCCATAATTAACTTGGTTTAAATATTGTATTTTTTATGTTCATTGTTATTACTTTCAACTAAAACTTTTGCTTTTACTCGAGCACATTTTAAATATCTTTTAATTTTCATTTTCTTTATCTTCTGTTAATTCCATCTGTGATTAAACATTGATTGATGAAATAAATGACGAAACTTACATTTAGCCCGACAAACATTTGGTTTGATTTTATCTAACCTAGATATTTCTATCGATTTAGTTTGACACGACATGTGTCACTACCTCAACTTATGTGTACAAACATAGTAATTATACCAGCACTAGCAGTGTTAAATTTAGATACAGTGAATACAAAAAAATAGCTGCTTTGTAAATGCTTACTATTATTTTTTTTTAATACTTGGTTCTTACCATAAATTAGATCACATATAAAATTAATAAAAAAGCGTATAGCGAGTGCGTGAGTTTACTTTTTGCTTCATATCTCAACTTTTTAAAAAAGGGCCGTTGTGATATTTTTGACTTGACAAAAAATATATGATATTAAAAATCTATTCTTATCATTGAAAATCATAACAGGCAACTAGATTTTATTAAAGTTAAAAATAAGTACACAGCATATGACACATTAATGTATTGTTACAAATTAAAAAGATACCCTCTAATTTTTCTTTGACGGACCAAATAACCTTTATATTTTATTATGTTAATTATTTACATGTAGTTTACAGCTTCGCTTGTTGAGAGCATATAGCAGAAATACTAATAAACATAGCTATTTCCCTATTTTCACTCATCAATTCTTTATTTATTCTTGAATCTTACTAATCTTACTTATTACATAGCATGACAATCATTAGCTGCAAAATGAACTGCATAAAGATAAAAGATTAAAATTGACAGCGGGAGCGTGACAGGAGAGATACCATGGTCTCACGGGAATTATTTTTTACGTTGCTTTTACCATATGATAGAAGTTGCTCGAATTCAAACCCAGGAGAAGGAGCATGCATAGCCCATCTACTCGTTGGTGTCCTTATAAATTAAAAGAAAAATGACCACAAGTGCCAAACAGTCGATGAGACTCACGAAAGACAATACATTACAGATGGTAAACATACAGAGTTGAAATAGATCGTAAACTGTGATAGCGAGACTTCATTTGTTCATTAAACTTAGGTTACTGGGTCTTGGTAACGTGTGTTACATACGCATTGGCTTTATCGGTACACAAATGTTTTATTGGAAAGGTGAGTAAATCTCTCAATTTTGAAAGATTTATGCTGCGAATTTGAAACACAAAAAGGAATAAGTGTGGCGAATCTACCGAAGATACGTCGAGCTACGAAATAACGAAGGAAATAGAGAAACTACTTATCCTAAATCGCGCAATAGAAGTTCTCGCTTCGATTAGCATATATACAACAACCCAAAATAAATTATTGGGCAGTGGCCCGCCAGGCATGATCACTTCACCTGGTTGGATGATCCTCCCTTTGTGTTGGAGGGACATCACACCCGTTCCCCCACAGTATAACTAAAATATAGGATGGGTGTGAACAGAATTGTAATTGCAAGAAAAAAAGAATATCTCTTTCAATTCTAAAACAAGAATATTTAAAAAAATATGATTGGTAAGAAACAAGGAAGAAGGATAATTAAATTTGGATTTTAATTAGGTGTCATTTTTTATTTGGCCGGATGCAGACTGGATTCCACAAATCCATTTACCTTATGCGTTTCAACATGCACCGTTAATGAGGTATAAAAAACGATAGCTATAAACGAAATAAACTTTATTATTATAACTTTTAAAAAATCTTAAATTCTTGTCGTCGTTCCTCGTCGAAACAAACAAGATTACAAGCTAAAATTAAAGAAAAAAATATCGAAATATTATTATTTCTTTATCATTATTATAGTAGATTTTTCAAGTATCAAATAGAATGAAAAATGAAAAGGAGACGTGTGGTTGCTTTTGAACTCAAATTTTAACATTGAAAATATTATATACTCTTTAGATATCTAGTAAAATGTCTGTCAGGTTTGTGTTTCAACTATTTAACTTGCAGAGATCTTGAGAAACATTTGGTGTTAACTGTTTGATCTCCCAAGCGACTTCTAGTAGAGCTGCAGGTGTAACCTAGTGTGACTGATTCAGTGTCGCAGTGATAGCGTATGTGACTGCTGTGCTTCTGGCCTCGGGATCGATTCCCGGTTCGGATCAAATATTTGTATGATCTGCATACTAGTATATTTCTTTAGGAGTTTGGGTGTTTTCTATGTATAATATGTATGTATTTACAAAAAAAAGTCCAGTATCTATTACAACCGCCAGTATCTGTATAATAGTACGGGATCCGGTAGACGTATACTTATATTTTTTATTTTATTTTATTTTAAAACTTCATGCACACATGTACAACGGCGGGCTTAATGCCCAAGGCATTCTCTACCAGCCAACCTTTGGATGGTGTAGAAATTTTGTGGGGTAGATGCATTGTGGTGGGAAAAAAAAAAAATATATATATATTCGTGAAGTTACGATATATACATAAAATATAAATAAATATATACACACGGTAATATATAAACTTTATATACATACACTATGATGCACACTAATACATAAACCTTACATACGTACACTGTGAGTGGGTACTAAGTTGTTTACTAATTAAGGCTTTCCTGCCATCTGGTAAAAAGGTGGTTTTTTACATTCTTCTTAAATGAGTCACGGCTTGTAGACATCCTGATTTCGAGTGGGAGCGTGTTCCACAGCATTACAGCCTGCACAAAGAATGAGGAGTTCACAAAATCAGAGTTGTGAGATGGACACAAGAGAAGCAGATTGTTAGAGGAACGAAGATTTCTATCGTGATTCGACGATAAAAAACGTAGATAGGGTTCAAGGTAAGTTGGTAAAGATGGGGAGTTAAGGAACGAGAAAAGATAGGTCAGCGCTCGCTGACTGCGGCGCTGGCGAATGGGTAACCACTGTAGTTGAGTACGGAAAGTAGACACATGATCATACTTGCGGAGATTGTAGATGAATCGAATGCAGTTATTAAGAAGACGGTCGAGTTT
>PKRV01000563.1:1657975-1698843 GCA_003709505.1 Hyphantria cunea
AAAAAAAAAAAAAAAAAAAAAGGCCCACACCCCAACTCTTCCCGTATCTCTATCCCCGTAAGACCGGCAACGCACTTGTGAACCCTCTCTTGTTAGGTAGATGCTTGATGGTCAAGCAATATGTCTACTCATTTGCGCCTTATTCCATAATGAAAATAAAATGGAATGGTAATTGTTTACTATAAAATAATCCTAACTAACTAACGAAGTAATAATCCTAACATTCAGAAATAAAGGTTCTTATTCTACAATAATATTGGGCATTAAATGGAAGTTTATTCAAAAACTAATATTGTTAAATTCAAAAGGTATATTCAATTTGTATATTTTATAGGCTTAATAGATAGAGCACGTTATAATTTTTCATCATCATTCTATACGTGACCTGACCTGTAATAAAACTTAGTTTAGCGCTTCGTTTTACTTTAAAGAGAATTCTTTGTTGAATGAAAGGTAATGTTGACTATTGCTGCACTAAGATTTACTAGCATTTCTTGGTTTTATTATTCTCACTTTAAAGAAGGTAATTAATCAACAAAATTTAGCCTTAAGAATTCAAATAGCAAAGATTCTGTGTAAAGATTCATACTAATATTATATTATATTCGAAAGTAACTCTGTCTATCTGCTACACTTTTACGGCTAAACTGATTTTGTGGATCATGTAAATACTTCAATTCTTGAGAAAGGACATAGGCTATAAGCGGGTGGAGTCGCTGTAAATTATAAAAAGAAATATTTTTCATCCTTTGATTTCCCATCCCTTAAAGCTGACCTTTGAGGCTGTACGACAATTTAATTAAATTATTTTTTCATCAAATAAAGTAAGCCTCAACATTACCGAGAACCAAGAGAATTGATAAAATAATTTACTCACAGTATTATGTGTAGAAAACATTCCATAACACGCAGAACTTCATTTAAAATATTTGATATAACATTAGTTCTTTTCAGAAGGCTAAATAGGTACACTATGTAGGCCCTATATACCTTACAATGACGTTCCACTGCACCTATAACCATCAATAATCTCTCTATCTATAAAAACATTATGAAATTTAAAAAAAATATCTATGGAGTGTTACATTTCCTAAAATTCTGTAAGCATGGAACATTTGCTAAACAACATGTCATTGTGTTTTTTTTCTGTTTTATAGAAATTATTCCTTCCAAAATATGGAACGTCAACTCTAGAAACAAATTGTAAGCGTTCCCTTACTAAAAGTAAAATGAAAATTTACTCCCTATAGTTAAGCTTAAATTGAAACAAAGATATTAAAGAGAAAGTAATTTTCTGCAAGCAATTAATGTTAATACTGTAGAGCGCAAGAAATGACGATATCAAACACCGGTACTAAATTAACTGTAAACATGAAATACCTATTTTACACTATAACCTGCCTGTCGTAAATAAATAATTAAAATCCTTACAGATTAAAGGCGGAGTTAAATTTTCAATCTTAACACTTACCAACTGTCGAAGCAGTTAAAAAGATCTACAAGAGATCGACAACTCCGTAGAAAAGCCGCTTATCGCATAACCTCATATCCATTACTAGATTTAACCATGGCATAGAGTTATAAGATACACAGTCAAAAGAATAAAAAGTATAAACATTTTTATGAACACTATTTGCACGGAATTTTCAAGCGTTCGGCGTTTAAATGCAAACAGACTATGGTACGTTCAAGTTGAGCGTGACGATTTACGTAGCGGGTGCGCGGGCGGTCGGCACGGACGGCGGTACCATACTGACAGGGATGCTGCCCGTTGCTATGATACGACACCCATTACTACCCCCTCGGCCACCGCCCTAGACGAGTGCCGCGCAACCTAGTTTTACGTATAACTGCTACTGTCTGCGTAATAGCTCTTCAGCAATTTCCTGATAAAATGCTTTTGATATGCTATTTGTGTGTGATTGAAATGTTATTGGAATAGATCAAATGGTTGTTTTGATGGATATTATGAACGTTTTTTATATGAGTAGAACAATATGTGGATTAAAAACTTGGGTTTGCGTTCGGAAGTAAAATGTTCTGGCCTTGAACTTATAAAAAGCTGTATCTTGTGTGTAAAATAAAACGCTCGGGAGAGGGCTCTCCCTTTTAAATCGATCGATATAAACTCTGTTTATAAAAAAATGTCCTATGGGAGGTGGTCTTTTTTTATTAGATGTTCAGTTAGCTTTGAGTCAGAGTCATAACAATATTTAACTTGATTATTAAGTATGGTTTTCCACTAAGCTCTGTGAAAAATCTGGAGTTAAGAGAGGTATATAGGCTCTTGAACTGGGAGACTTAGTTATTGAGAATAAAATTTTATTGAAAATAGAAAATATCACTCTCTTACAACTTTGTTCTATAAAGACGTGACTAACTTTTTTCAGGTAATATCTTATGTACTTGTGTATATTTAAGTTTTATATAAATAATATATGTATATACGTTAATTGGGATTTTTTTTCATTCCTCCAATGAATTCTATTTAATATCGTCTATTTGATTACAGCAATTTAATGACAAGATTTTCTATAGATTTGCATTTAATATTAAGTGTTTTTAAAAAAGTTTACATTACATTTTGACTTTTATTGCATTAGTTTTTTTTGGCAAGGTTAAGGCTCACTCATATGTCGTGCTACGAGAGCTACGAAAGGTCTACGAAATTTGTTGCTACAAACCATAAGAAGTATGTGCAGCAAAACTATCATAAAACAAGACTTTTTAATTTAGATAAGAGTTATAAGTTAATATATTTTAGTTTATTAGAAAGAAAGAAGAAGAAGAAGAAAATTCATTAGTTAACTGATATACACTATTTTATGTACGAAAAGATAAAATAACAATCTAACTAATTAGATTGTAATACTAATATTTCTTGTTAGTAAATCCATATATATATATTCCAATAATTAACCTAAATATAACATTAAAAAGAAATATATTTTTTATTAATAGTTATAATTTTGGCTGTATCTGGTTATGTAAGCTTTTGTAACGCGCGTAGTCAAGATGGCGGCAAAGCATTATACTAACACAAACTTTTAATATTAAGTAGTCACATCAAGTAGAACGGCCAGGATATGAATGTCCCCTATTACTCCAACGGACGACATTTTATAACATCTGGCAGGCTCGATCATATTCAATACTAATTCCCAAACTTAGCAGATAATTTTAAGCATTGTTTAACATAATTATTATAACGATTATCAACATGCAATTATTATTTGATAAAACAGCATTGTGTAACATTAAAGATTTATTATGCCGGAAGTAACATTATCTAAAAGAGTACAGACGTCATTAACAATATTTATAAGTAGCGCCGGAAGCTGACAGGCGGAAGGTGCCAAGATATTAATATTATTTAATATGAACCAACTATTTACTTGATTATTAAATTATAAAGTTATGATATATATGAGTTTGGAATCTTTACTTGTAACACTTTACTGATTATTTTCAAACTACATAACAATCGCTACTTCGTAACCTCGCTTATGTGATAACAAAATAGACTATAACAAATTTCAACGAATCATAACTAAAAACTAGTGACAAATTATTATAATAAATCTTTAAATAAGTATCATAATAATTTAATGCCATAATTTAGTGCTTGCTCATAACTGACCCCCCCTCTCCCTTCCTCTACAGAACAACACGTGCCGGCCTTGGAAGTCACCGCTTTAAAGTGGAAGACATACGTTCTCGTACTCATCGCTTCGGTGCTTCCTTCCTGTGCCGAGTGGTCAAAACCTGGAACTCACTACCTGTGCACGTGTTTCCTTCCCACTATGATCCCGGGTCCTTTAAGCGGTGCGTGAAAAAGCATCTCACCAGGCCGCCATAGTGTGGGTCACCATGCTGCATTGTTTTTTTTCGCATTGAGGATGGTGACCATCACTCTTGGATTCTACTCATGTTTTCCATCAGGCAGGGCAGAGTCATTTTAGAAGCTTAAGCATAAAAATAAAATTGTGGCAACCACCCAAGTTATTCAGACTACGGGATTAAATACCTTAGAAATATCTGACATTATGACAAGGTTGCAATGGCTATGGTCATAAGCTGGTGCAGTAGTGCGCGCCCCACGTCATTGAGTTGTGAGACTCTTCATTCATCCAAAAAAAATGTATATAAGTATTAAATTTGCTTAGTTAGGGACTAGATGGCGTTGTGTGTTAAAATGTCTGAACATATTTATTTATTTATTTATCCATAGTTGATGAAAGATGAAAGACTCCATATGTTATTTATTTGTAAATTAGCTGAGCCCCACGGTATTACACGCGGTACAACAACAACTGCGGTTAAAGCCGCGGCGCAAAGTCAAAAAAAATCATATGTCCGTCTCCTGGTTCTAAGCTACACCCCCACCAATTTTCAGCCAAATCGGTTCGTTCTTGAATTGTATAACTAACATGACTTTTTTATATTTATATATGTTATAACTTTCCTGTAAACCAAGATATTAAATTTGCGATACTTATTATTAAACTCAGTGACTTATTGAGTTTTAAATTGTACAGCTCCACAGAAATAAAAGAAACGACAAACTATTGGAATGTTAATTTTTATTAGTATTAAAGAGTACTTCGTACCTTAGCCGAGCTCTTGGTTTAGATTTTGAGCTCTTTCTTATCAAGCAATCTACCATTGTGTCATATCAAACTTGAAGAGGTTCCTGTATTTTTCGTTAAATACTAATTGTTATTTTGTTATCGATATAAGCAAACCATAAACTATGTTCCATATACAATACTAGAAGTATGACAAAGTTTCAAAGAACTTTCTAGAATTAATAAGGGCAGGCTGACACGAGAAATTGGTTATATTATTTACCAACATCTGGAATTTGATTATATTATTTACCAACATCCTTCCACCGTTGATTTTAACAGCATGTAATGTGTGGCAAAATTACTTATAAGATGGATAGCACGGTTCCGCTTAAGTGACGCGTCCAAATGAGATTTTGATTGATCACCGATCGATTGGCTTGCCTTTGAGGTGAACTCTCGATGTTTGGGCATGCAAAAATATGTATCGCTTGACCCAGATATTATGTGTGTTGGCTTAGATGATGGGAAAACAACTGATGTTTTGATTGCGCCAGTACTTAAACAGAGTTTTGCGCGACAAATCTTTGCTATAATAAAACATACTTACTAACTAGGAAATAACAACAATATTCGAACTTTTTATAGTAGTTGAACAGTAAAAAGAAACTTTAGTTATATTCAGAGGTTTCTTTTATAGTCAGTTGTGATATTTAGACATCACAAATTCAATAAAATCAGGTAAGTTTAAGTCTAAGGTTGCCTGGAAGAGATTGCTTTCGGCAATAAGGCCGCCCTTTGTACATTATACATTTGTCATTTTCTGTACTTTTATTTAGGTCTGTATTACGGTGTACAAATAAAGAGTTTTCTATCGATCTATCTATCTAAGTTTATAAGTCGAACTATACCTACTACCTACTACGAACGATGGTGGAAGAGTCACGCTTCGGCAAGAATGGGCCGGCTCGGCCAGAGTGATACCACTCGATGAAACAGTGCTTGCGCTATGTTTTACCATTAGTACTAAAAAAACATTAAGCACACTTTACAAATATTATTTTGAAATACTTCATAGTATTCGTGGTATTATTAAAGATCTCTAATACTGTAATGTCAACAGTACTTCGGTCAACACACATCAGTTATTAAGAGATATAAGATAAATATCGCATCTTATAGTTTAGCGTCACATGTGTAACACTGGACGACACATCAAGAACACTATGTGAATGTACTTTCACTTAAGTAGATGCAACACTTGGGCATACAGAGTACGGTGTAAAATATATTTATTTTGACTACATTTCATAATAAGTAAACGATAGACTACTTTATATATTTTCTAATACTTTACTTCTAGAAATCTTCAAATGCCATTCTCACTTTCATTCGTACTGATTGAGATTCCAATATTTAGAATGAATAAGGTTATCAGTAAGTACGCTGTTTTGTCATGTAAATCTACAAATTGTAATAAATTATGACTTTCTGTCAGTCAATTTTAGAGTGACATCGAAACCTTTTCAGAGTTCCGAAATCCAAAAGGAAAAAAGGGTACCCTTATTTATAGGATCACTTTGTTGTCCTTTTTGTTATCTATCAAGACCATTTTTTATCAGAGTGCATGAAGGTATTAAGCTAAAATTCATATCGAATACTCAAATCTACTGCCCCTTGAGGCTGGTAAAATATAAACTTCTAAACCAGTTTTTTTTTGTTTTTTATAAGTTAGTATAAATATTCCTCAGGCAAGGTTTCAGCTATTATATTTTAATTTCCACTTCTTTCAATTCTATGAGAATCAAAACTTCTATTAATATTGAGCCAATCCTAAGTTATAATATTAATATTTCACATATTGTTCGCAATTTTTTTGACAATGTAACATTAAAACATAGGATTGTTAATAATTTGTTTTTGATTAGTGAATACGATAGTACCATTGTTGACAGTATTTCAAAAAACGCGTGCATTTCTTCTTGTGGGAAAGCCACCAGAATGACATTATGGCTTTACAGAAAATGGATGCTATGCAATTCTTTTGTTTTTCAAATTTTTTGCAGTTGTTTTTTTGAAAAGGAAAATAGTTTAGGTATTCTGTGCATATTTGTATTTTCTACTGCAGCACCTAAATAACGGACTCGATTTCAATAAATGCAATATATAATAATAATAGTCTATACAATAGACTATGTAAATTTTATCAAAAGTTTTTACGTAGCCGGGTAATAACTTTTTCCTTCAAAAAAAGAATAAACACTTTATTACAATTGTGTAATATTTATATATCTGTTTTAACGAGAAACGTACTCACGGCCATGCAGATCTTAAAAAGGACAAGGAACTGCATTCGTCTAAAATTAGATCCAGGTGACAATTCGTGTATGTTAGCAAGGTCATTCATTCAAGTTTGTTTCAACTACGAGTTTTAATTAGGAACTCTTTTATTGTATCTGTTGTGTGAGACCTCAGCATGCAGCTTTATTGTTTCAGCTTTTTATCGTGTGTAGTTTACTATGTGATTATTATATTTTCAAACGGTTTTATTGTTTATTTTGTTGTATAGAGAGCAAATTAACTAACGGGTCATTTCACAGTTACTAACAACGAACACCTTAACCTCAAGTATCAGTTGGTGTATTGCCTTATAAGGGAAGATTTGGTCTCCGGTTACTTTACTTACTCGATAAAATGTAAACTAAAAGGAGGAAATGGAATTTACATACTTCGCAATTTTTTTTCCAAAACATACTGATTTCCTATACAGTGTTTCAAAAAATATGACTGACTTGATTAATTGAACTGTTACTATTGTTACTATTGAATTAATTGAACTGTATTCGTTATCCCTAAGTGATTCCCCTTAGACGTACAATTAATCTTCTAATTTGAATGGATTCAAATATTATGTTGTTAAATAAATATGTTTTTTTAATGGTATAGAGGGCAAACGAGCAGACGTATTGCCTGATGGTAAGCGATTACCGCCGCCCATGGAGACCCACAAGACCAGAGGCGTCACAAATTTGGAAGATGGGGAGGGAGACGGGGGCAGGGGTTAGCGTATGGGCCTCCGGTATCCTCATTCATTTGATAAAACATAGCGCAAACACTGTTTCACACCGGTTTTCTGTGAGGCCGTGGTATCATTCCGGCCATGCCTGGCCAGCGTCGCTTTCCCATGGCTCTCACTATTATATGTCCTAAATTGGTTCATAAGTGACTGATCTCTAGTGCATCAAACATAAATCACTGTTTTTTATGCTCAATATTTTATATTATGTTTTACGTCCGAATATATTTTTATCTGTAACTTTTTTAAAAACTATTACACGGTACTTATTAATGGCTGAATCTGTTTCACATCTCAGGTTTAAATATAATCTACTTTGTATACGTACCTATACTTGTATGTACATTTACGTTTAGTTTGTAGTGTGGGGAAGACAACCAAGTTACCTGCTTTAATTGAATTTCTTGGTGAAGGATGAATCTCGTGGCCGCCGAGTGTTTACTCTGCACGGACAAATTGGTGTTGCTACGACAGTTATTAGTTGTTTGAAATTCACTTAGTGAGATACGAACATTAAGAGTATAAAATTATGGCTTACACGTCAATTAAATATTTGGGATCAAATATAAATATTTTTCGAGGAAAAAGGCTTGTACTTTATAATTTATTATGAACCTGTATGTTTATATGGTAATTACAACATATATTTGATAAAGACTTAAAGGTTTTAATAGACTGTATGACATAGATTGCTAAGAAAAGGACGTAATGAGTTTCAACATGTTTAGTCTAAGCAAACATTCACTGACTTTTGACAAATTATGGACTCATGACTCATGACTATGCCGAGTTAAAATTTTATATAGAGATATTCGCAAACGCGAATATCTCAAAGAATATAGTTAATAATTTTTACTGGTGTAATATAGTCTGAATGATTTTGTCAAATTCTTAAGTTAATTTTTTTTC
The DNA here is from genome assembly GCA_003709505.1 of Hyphantria cunea. Lineage (NCBI taxonomy): Eukaryota > Metazoa > Arthropoda > Insecta > Lepidoptera > Erebidae > Hyphantria > Hyphantria cunea. Next base: position 1,666,529 of record PKRV01000563.1, read on the forward strand.
TACTTTTATCTTAACAGTATAATGATTTGAAGGTGTCTTTATTTTAACAGAAAGAAGAGGTTCACTTCACTCTTTTCATTACAATTATTTTTTATTTCTGATCATACTATAGAATTATTACACGCACTTGTTTAATGAGCGTGGTCTGTTAATGCCACTTTTGTTTAATTTGTGGAATTTATGTGGGAAATGGCACCGTAAGTTAATATACAGGCTTTTACCTAGGTTTTGTTGCCACAAAGGCTATCTCATGTTCGATTTGTAGCTTATCGCAGTCTTATATATTTATTTTTGGACAGTAAATATTATTACTATATTGAAAACAAGATTATAGATTATACTACCCGATAGTTCCTGTATGTACACTCAAATAAACTAATAAACACTTCTAACTGCTATTTAGTCGATATCATTATCCATTAAATGAATCAACCATAAATACCAGTCGACTTTCCTTTTTATATCATGAAATTATTATTTTATGCCAAACAGATAATGAAACAAACAAGTCCTCTCGCAAAATTTACGTGAATCGCACACGGCGAAAAGCCGTAAAAATGATCCAGCAAATCGAGAGGTCTGAAATAATGGCCGGCTATAAAACTTGAGAATAGGTAACTGTTTGTTCTGAACAATTTGGGATTTATTTGTTTACATCGCAACGGTACCTTGAAACATCCAGACCCAGGTACAAGAATAGGGACACGACTGATATTACTTTTAGTCGTATACTGTTTATTACCTGTCCTAGATTTGCCAAACTGTGATTATCCTACGATATCATTTTATTCATTAATTTTAACCGAGTGACACAAATATATAAGGTGAGTATATATTAGGTTCTTACATATCAAATTGGTGTTTTGTAGTACTGGCCGTAAAACGTGAAATATATCCACTTAGCTTAAGGATTCCAAATTCAAAGTTGTAATCCATTAGCTGGTATATTTGAGGTTTGAAAACAGTTATTCGTTACTTTATTTTCCTCATTAGTTTTTTTCTTTGGCGTCGCTCGTCTCGTACAATGGAAAACTTGAAATATCGCTTTATTTACGAGTACGAGTTCTACAAAGGGACCAGTGCTGCAGGAATAGATCGAAGTATTAACGATGTATATAGTGCTGGTGCCGCAAAAGAAAACACGGTATGTTTTTGGTTCCAACGCTTTCGTTCCGGAAATTTCAACCTCCATAACAAGCTCCGTGGACGGCCGGGGACCAAAGTGTATAAAGAAGAATTAAAGGCTATTGTGGAAGCTGATCCATCGCGAAACACTTCACATTTGGCTGCAGGCTTCGCTGTGAGTGACAAAACGGTTTTAATCTACTTTGAGCAAATAGGCAAAATAAAGAAGCTTGAATGTTAGGTGGGTACCTCATGAATTGAGTAAACCGAACCAGCAAACACGCGACAACTGCTGCGTTACATTGCGTAATCAGCACAATAATGAAGGGATTTAAAATCGAGTCATATCCAGTGACGAAAAGTGGATCCTGTACGATAATCGGAAGCGCTCGTCGCTATGTCTGAAACCTGAAGAACCAGCCACATCCTGCTCAAGCGAAAGCTAATTAAAAAAAATATTATTCACATTGACTTGAGAACCTTCTCCGTTTTTTTTCGTCGGTTACAAATTTACTTGTGAGAGTTTAGTGGACTAACAGAAGTGTCCTTCTCTATTCTTTGCATGAATACTTCACATTAACTTCATAGAACTTTATTTAACATTAAAAGGTATGCTGTGTTCATATTAAATTCGGAAAGCTTTTCATTACATAAATAATACAGAATACTGCAACCTCACTACTTGATTATTATATTTTTAAGTTGAAATTTCAAAATTAAATAGATAATTAAATTTCAATTACCTGAACAAATGATTTTTTGTGTTTTTTTCGGTAATTTTTCTAAAAATGAATCCTTTCTAGATCGATTTACTGTCCCTGAAACACCCTGCATACTAAATTTCATGAAAATTATAGCAGGATTTCTTGAAAGAAAAAAAGAAACGGGCAACGTTAAAAGATATTATAGATGTATGCAGTCCTTCTATATTGAGATAACTAAATATGTTATATATTATTCATTAAACGTGACATAAGATTATCAGTAAATTAGAATTTTTGACTGAATCAACACTTCTATACTAAAACAATACATTTGAAGGTAACTCTAACTGTCATGAAAATGGCTAAACCACTACACTGATTTCAATAAAATTTGGCATGTGAATGCTTTGAGTTTTGATGAAGAACTACAAATTTACTATATTAACTGATATATCGCGGGTGGGGTTATACTAACTTTAACTTTAAAAAAAAAATCTAATCACCTAATACACCAAAGACTAAATAGATGTTTGAAAACTATTCGCGTCAACGCTTATATGCAAAAGCATATTTTCTTCACAAACCTCAAGTGTAAGGAACAGCGCTCTAATCTTGATAAAACGTAACAGGTGATGTTTATGTATTTAAATTGTTAAGGAAAATACGCCAACATTCACAAAATGTAAGAACATTTTTCCGTTTTCGTTAAACTTTATTATATTGTCTCGATTTAGAAAGTTTCAATTTCAGATTATAAATGGAGATAATTCGTAAACGAATAGGTATGTAAAATAGATAAAAAGACTTCAATTACAGCCAAATTTATAAGCTGAAGTAAGTTATTTTACTTGAGATGCAGAGCTGAGTTTTTTTGTTTTCTAAATACTGCCTGATTAGCAGACTGACTGTTTGATTCTGTCTTGATTACTTAATACTACATTAACGAATTTCCCAGAGCTTTTGCTGTAGTATTTTAAATCAGCGACGAATCACTGTTCTCCCAAATTACAGGTTTAAGCCTAGTTTAGAATGCATTTCTGTGCCCTTTGTGTACACATCTGATATAAGATTCGAAAATAGTAAAAATGTCTGCAACTGTTCTGTGTCTGGTCTGTGTCAATCAATACTTTTTCTTTTTAGTGTTCTGTACCCTAAAGGTGAAACGGGACCCTATTATAAAGACTTCACTGTCCTTCCGTCCGTCTGTTACCAGGCTGTAATCTCATGAAATGTGCGCAGTAGAAATTTTCAGAGATGATATATTTCAGCCGCTATAACAGAAAATACTAAAAGACAGAATAAAATAAATATTTAAGGGGGCTCCCATACAACATTTTTGATCGATATTGATAACGGAATCAGGTGGACGCTTAAAATGTATAGATACTAGTATGTATAGATAATAACATATTGAATAATATAATGTATAGATAAAAGTACATAACCCTTTCTGCGTGAGTGACTCGCACTTGGATGATTTTTTTTAGATGAAATAAACATTGTATCAATAATATAATATTACATATCCTATTTCTAATTTATATTATTGTCATTGTTGAAACAATACATATATGTAACAACATGGTATAAACTGTCCTTAGTTCTTTATTCGCCAACAACCTAACCTTACTTTGAAAAACAATTTGCAAACAATAAAATGATATATCCTAAGATTAGCCAAACTTTAAGCCAACGTCGTCGCCTCAGGGTACCGATACCGTAATTAAGGGCGTACAGGCTAAACTTTGAACGCTTGCTCTAGTGTCGCTTGTAAGTAAACTTGCTGTTATCTCGGATAACACGCATGGAAACTATAAACCATCTCTGCTCGTAACAACTATCATATGTTTATAAATTCTACATGACTCTAAAAGTGTTCTTAATTTTCTCATTTCCTGGTACCTATCATAATTGTTTTAAAGCATTCACCTTCAAATTATGCACTCTATTCTCCAGACAAGTTCCGAACCGAACCAATGCTTCGGTATATACTATGGGCCGCGCTCGTAGAAGTTTATAGCGTTTTCTCTGTGACCATAAAATCCCAAAAAAAACATTATAAACCAGTTCATTCTATGCTCTCCTGGTGATTTGTGTTTTATTTTTTGATGAAATCCGTACATTACTTATGTAGTTTGCTCATAAACATAACATTTTCCCCTAGTAGAAGCTATAAATTTTATGACTTTGGCATCAAAACTGGTATGAAACCTAATTAGTATATAAAATCCATGAAGTATCCAAAGACTATCATGTAGCAGCTCATATTAAATCTTCTGGGCAATAACTCAAGCTAGGACTTAAGAATACAGGGTGGGTGTGTTGCCAACGTCGAGAAAACCACTTGTTGCTATGGTTACGACCAAATACCACTTCAAATAAGAAATTTGAACCTTAAATTGTAAATAGTAAAGTTTAGTTTTAGTGAAAAAAATTCAATCTTGGCGTATTTGCTCAGCTCGTGTGATCCTAAATGATGTCGAATATTGTAATACGTGCACAGCTGCGTGTGTCAGAGAATTATATTTATTAAATATTTTCTTTTCGAATTCGTTACGATAGGTGTCGTCTGCGACACATCAATTTGTTATACTTTCAAATTAAGAATATTTATTTTTCATTCAGAAAATATTTATTTTATATAAAAGATCTCTTGTGTTTCAATTTACTTGCATGTTTTGGGACCTAACTGTTTTTTAAGCATTAGAGAAATTCTATTTTGTAAACTACATTTTTTTTTACCGCATTTTATTTTTCTTCGACCGGAAACATTTTTTCTACTTCTAAACTAATCTTCAAATCTCAAATATACAGTATAGGTACAAAACTTTCTCCTAATAATAATCAATGAAGAATCATAATGCAAGTTGACCATTGGAATACGTTAAAAAATAATTAATATATTTTACAAATTATACTTTTATAGTTCTAAAAACCAAATAAATATACATAGTATTCGGCTTCGTGTGATGTTTTTATATTGCAGCCTTATGGAATTATCACATCATCATGAGTCTTCCATATTCACTGCTGGATACCTCCATGCAGAAGCTACCTATGTATAGTATAACATACTTGTCTATAATATTTACTGTCAAGCCTCGTCTTATAAGAGTAAAGTATGATCAGTAGCAATTTATACACTCAATGAATAGTCAGGGATAGGTAATAGAAACCAACACCCTTTGCAGTTTTGTACCGAGCAAATTAGGTATCCGAAAGTAATTTAAATGTAAGTTTTTGATGAAATCAATTAAGAGAAAAATAATAATTCGCTAACGACAGAAAAAACTTTGAACGAATCGCGTGTTGACAGGTCTTAAAATTTTAGAAGATAATTGTGTTTATATTGTATTTCATCATGTGGATCATTACTGCACGCACAGATTTTTAACAATGTTTTAAAGTCTTTGAAGAGAAAACCTTGCATCCAGAAGAATCCAAAGTGGTCAGTTTGCCAATCAGAATTGGAATACGGAATGTTTTCGTACTGGTAAACTTGAGCGATGCGGATAGACCGCAGTGCAGATACCGACAGGTAAGGCGGGCGCACCCCTTCAAGCGTTCACGATAAATGGATATTTTGTGAACAAAATGTTAAAGAGAAAATGCTGAGAGTTTCGTTTTGTTTGGTAAAATACAGCTCCACAGTGATACGACGGGGAATAAATTTATTTAAAGACGGCTGAAATTTTATCTACGAGTAAATTTGAACATACTGAGTGCCGCGTAATTATCTTAAATATTAAAGCCAGTGTTGTTTTCTTCGTATTTTACGCAATGGCGAACATACAGTTCGTCCGGTCACAAACAAAATTTTGGAAACATTCTATTGTATTTACATCCATAGTTGTTAGTGAGTTGCCTGCCAAGACTAGTTGTAGGTATATAGAAGTAGGTAGGTAAGTAATCCGTCCGTAAGGCCATACGTCCCCACGCTGGCCAAGTGCGTATTGGGGACTGGCAAGAATACGTTGTGGCTACATAATCTTACCGTTGGATGTTTTAAGCCGCTCAAAGTCCTCCAACTGAGCTTCACGACTGTTATCGTATGATAACAACCGGGACCGACTGTTTATCGTCACTACCGTCAATTTCGAGTGAATGGAACTGTATGTTGTAAAACATATTTAATTCTAAAAATTATCTCAAAATTTGGTTTCAGTGGAAATATTTCAGTTGTAAACATTTTGTATACATATACATACTTTATGATTATATACGTATAAAAGAAGAACACAAGACCTAATAAAAAATAATGAAGGATGCAGGCAAACCAAAACTGCAGTTCCGATGACATCGAAAAGACTAGCCTGCAACCTGATCAGTCTGAAAAGGGATAATATCAGGACATTGTTCCCTAAACAAGTACCTATTCACTATATTTGTAATAAACAGCACTCTGTGTCTGTAGGATGCATAGAGGCTGAAGAAACGCCGCAGCACATTTTACAGAATGTGTGGCAGGTCAACGGGCAGATATCCTCCAATCAACATCACTCCTGGAAACATGCAAGGATCTGAAAGGGCTGCTAAGCTTCTAAAATAATCTAGGATGGTTCAAGTAAGAAGATGACGAAACCCAGGTACAATGGCACATAATCAAGAGGCTCAGTTCGTAAACAGTCCGAGAAAACCAAACCATTTATCTATAATCTTAAAACTTTAAACACTGATAGCACAGACTTTAGGAAAAAAAAACAAAGTTCGCATCGAATATAGGGTTTATTTTTTTTTCAAAAAACTAGTACTTACAATTTCTGTTGGTAACATTATTTACTGTGTAAATAATGTTATTTTTGTGTTATTATATTTTTTTCCCTACTTATTATCGAAAATGCAATGAATTCCTTTAAAATATTCCAGTTCTCAATTCATGTGCATGTCCTACAATTTTTGTTAAAAAAAAAATTCTTTTTAAAATAAAACTAATCACTTCAAAAAAAAAAATTCGAATCAATTTATCAGCTTTTTTTATTCACCTACCAATATACTGCAATGCTGAAGTACGTCTAATACGACACAGATTCACTGTTTCCCTTTTTGAATAAAAGTCAATTAATTTCATTTCAGTGGAATATTCTAACAGCCGCAATTAGAATTTCCCGTAGAATCAATATTTGAAATTTGAGTGTTGAATAAAAATTTCTGGAAGGAATTTTTACGACAGGAATGTTTTTTATGCTTTTCAGTGTTCAAGTGACTTTCAATCAAGATGGTACATTTAGATTATAGCAAGGTAGTCTTAAAAGTGGCAATCCCTTTTATAGTCTGGTATTTTTTTGGTGGTTTCGAACGCATTACATTGTAACCAATTTTCTTTTCTGAATTTCTTATAATGTGCATGTTTTTACAATGTGCAGTTATGCATTGATTATGTAAGTTTCTCCATACTTAGAAATGCAATGCATATACATTACAAGAAATAAGGTAATAAAGTAAATAGAATATCATTTACATTTACATTTTTGATTGAGATATTCTGTATAGTGCTAGCTCGAAACAAACCCAATACCATATATTAGACCAAAGTCTCATTTCCAATGAGAGGGCTACTTCCAGCACCGTACTTTTTAAGGGGGTTAATTATATTGTAACTCAATACGCATTACTCAGTGCTAGACACTTAGGTACTTAGAAGAGAGATCTATCGACCCTGTGAACTTCGCATCACCATACTTTTTTCGCGAATATTTTGAATAGTGGCGGAATCGGTGTGCGAAAATATAGTACTACCAATTTTGTTTGAATTTTCTTCTATGTAAACCTGGTTCTGGCAATAACAAACACATAAAATAATGAATAATCAAATTTGGCGCAGTTGTTCGAAAATTACGCGCGTATATACATTTCGGTGATTCATTTTTATTTATATAGCGCACATTTCGGTGATTCATTTTTATTTATATAGATTTCAGGTATTAGGTTTATTAATCATCATAGTCAAATTGCAGTTGTAACTTTGTTAATTTTTTCTTTATTTATTGATTAAATAATAAATCATGAACTAATGTGTCTATGGCAAAATGACTTATTAATTGGTACTTTATTTTTGAAAACAAGCTTTGTAAGTTTATACTCAAAATTTAACAACTTCGTTAATTATTTGTGGTCCATGTGCAACTGAGTAATTCTTTAATCAGGAGATCAATGAATATTTAATTAAAACCAGAACTTGAAGAGTGCAGTAGGTTAAGCTGACCAACCTGTAGGTCGCTGAATGTAGGTCATTGATGAAATATATCCAACTTTGTTTTAAATAACATTGTAATAATATATTTAAAAGTAAAATATTGCTACTTAGACTACATAAAGTTTAATAAAACAACACGCGATGTCCTAAGAAGTAATGGTTTATAATTCTACACTCGGTGATAAGAAACAACCACATAGGGTAAATATAGACGGCGCGATAAGTGACTGGATGGGTGACCGCTGGTGGCATAATACCATGAGCGTCTCCGTGATTCAGAGGTCACGTTAAGCAGTCGGTCTTGATTGTTATAATAGGATAACAGTCGTATGACTGCCTCGGTGGCGCAGTGGTAGCGTACGCGACTGCTGTTCATGAGGTCTCGGGTTCGAATCCTGGGTCGGACCAAATGTTTGTATGATCTGCAAATATTTGTTTCGGAGTTTGAGTGTTTTCTATGTATAATATGTATGTATTTACAAAAAAAAGTATTGATGTATTAATATCAGTTATCTAGTACCCATATTACAAGCTCTGCTTAGTTTGGGACTAGATGGCGTTGAGTGTTAGATGTCCGAAATATTTATTTATTTTATTTATTAATGCTTAGTTGGAGGCCTTTGGGCAGCGTAACATCCAACGGCAAGATTACGTAGCCACAACGTTTTTATGCCAGTCCCCGTCTCGCACTCAGCCAGCGTGGGGAGGTATGGCCTCTCCTGAAAGGAGACCTCAGACTCTGCAGTGGGACGTTATAAGTTATTGACGATATATACTCTCGAATCAAACGGTTTGATATTTCCTTACTGTGCCATACAGTCAAAACCTAGAACTCACTACCTTTTCAAGTGTTTCCCAAGTTCTTTAAACGGATCGTGAAAAATTACCTCTAGGCTGATTTAGTGTGGACACCATGCTACGTTATCAACGTTCGCAATACACATGGTGGCCACCATTCTTGGATTCTGCCCATGTTTTCCAGCAGGCAGAGTATAGTCATTTTAGCAGCTACATAAATAACTACTTATTATATTTAGTATTTGCGGGCCTAAAGGTGGAATATGGTTGTACCATCATTATATTGTAACTCCTCATTGTAGATCCCACATCCGCAAATATAGCTTGATTGATTAATTTGCATTATTAATTAATTTTTTTTAAAGACAACTCCCGCGTTAGTAATGTATATTCCTGTGTCACGGGGATCTTTACAAACATACATGAAATAGACACAAAGCACATCCAGGCTTAGAACAATTATTTATGGATCACACAAAGTGTTGTCCTATGTAGGATTTGAACCCACAACTCTTGGCGCAGTAAGAAGCGGAGTGGCGACCACTTAAACCACTAGGCCAACCGTGTAGTCAAATAAATTATTTATTTTTTTATAATTAAACTAGGATTTAATTTATGTAACATACTACTTTAAACTAAAAGATGTGCTTAATCTGTACAGTCTACTCATGGCAAAGAAAGTGATTTCTAAATATTAAAAACAGCGTTTCAAATAGAAAATAAGCAAATTTATTTCCTACCCTGGCATTTCATATTAGACAAAAAATTGTGTATTTTATATAGAAGAATACCTTAGCAAAGTAAACACATATTCGTCAACAGTGTGATTGAATAACGAAGAAAAACAAGTCATTTTTTACTCAACCTCGTTTGTAACGTTGATATAGCGAGACATTTGATTAATAGTCAAATTCGATGTCCCACTGCTTTGACGAAACGTGAATTTATCATTCTTTTGGTATATATATATTCCACGGTTTTAGGCCAATGTGAATTGCGTCTGTATAGGTTCATAAACGTCTTAGTTATTCCTTCATTTTTTGGTAAATTTAAGGTCAAATTATGTGATTAAGATGACATTAACGATATCTAAATACCGCAATTTAACAGTTTAAAGGTTCGTGGAGCTTAAAAAAAGGATGTTTGTTTTTTATCTATTAAAGATATTTTTTTAATAGAATAGGTACTAGTTGAAGGTGGGATTTGACTTACAAATTTCATATTATTTTCTGTTCTGATATTATTTTTAAGACGAAAATCAATTTTTTTATTTCCACTATTACAAAACAATGTACATAAAGACTGACATATTGCTGTAGTGGTTAGCGGGTCTCGGGTTTGATTCCCGGGTCTGTCTGCTATTGGGTTTTTCTTACAAGAAATTCTTAGCAGCCCGGAGTATGTAAGATGGCGTCTTTCACCACCCGTACCTCAGAGAGTACGTTAAGTCGTTGGTCCAGGTTGTTATGAACATTTATAATCTATAAACGTTATTGGGAAGTCAGTGCCCTCAAATATACTGACAAACTAGTTCAACCTTCAAATTCAGTTGACCCTCAGGGTTGCGGAGGTCAGATGCCAGTCGTTCTGTGTAAAAAGTAATATTCAGGTAAACCGGTTAAACTAGTAACCGACTGCAATTAATCTTGGGAATAATAAAGGCTAGGAAGATGGTGATGATATATATTCATAGAATACTTTGAGTTCTAACTTACTTTTATTTACATGTACTTATAAAGTCTTTGATGTTCGAAATTAGCGTTTTTTTATTAGTTTTAATGTATGTACTTATTAGATTTTAATAATTCGATAACCACGATACAAAAAGAATATAAACATTGCGTGTACTCAGTTATTAACGAACAGAGTGGTTGTCGCATTTTACTTAAATATATAATCGTTACATTCGCAACGTACTTCTATTACGGAAAAACCAAAACAATAGAAATTTCAAAACCAAACTGTAGTGTTAAGTACATTATACCCCACACAATCAACTCCATTAACTTTGAAATTTTTATTGTGTACGGACTTTGCATTTTTTCATCATTTGTTCTTTCAACTACGCACCAAGCGCGTGTATTTGAAAGGTTATAGCTTTAACTCTTTGTACTGTGAGTGATGAATATTCGATAAATCCATCAATTATATACTGTCAAATGAATGCCCTTTAGTTCACCGCACTCCTTAATTTATTCAGGATTGATCGAAATATGAAATACTTTCAACACTAAGGATCAAGTAATAGTTATTATCAAGTTTTACGAACGGTTGAGGTAATGTTGTATATAAACTTAAAAATAATCGCAGTATATTTAGAGCTTTACGAGTATTTCACTGATATTGTATAAGTTATTAACATAATAAGAACTTTCAAGTAGTAAGATATACAATAATCAATAAATTGAAAATTCGGACATCTAACACACAACGTCATCTAGTCCCAAACTAAGTAGAACTTGTATTATGGGTACAAGATAAATGATATAAATACATGTATACTTTTTGTTAAAACATACAGATTATACATTGAAAATACCCAAACTCCGAAACAAATTTTTGCAGATCATGCAAAGATTTGGACCGAACCGGGCAACGAACCGGAGACCTGAAGCACAGTAGTCGCACACGCTAGCAATGCGCCCCCGAGGCAGTCGACACGTGGATTAAAGGTTGTTGAGGATGTTAATTGAGTGTATTTTTTATTGAAAACTAGTTTTTGCTCACAGCTTCGCCTCCGTGTATGTTATTTTAGAGGTAAAAGGCATCCTATCTCCTTTCTCAAGAACAGAAATAATTTCATTGAAATCGGTGCAGAAGTTTAACGTTACAAACATAGCTACTTTCGTATTTATAATTTTGGTATGGATAGTTTTTCTTTTGTACCCGACTGTGAAAGATGGACCGTTATGTTTTTCGAGTGTATGTACGTACATAAAGGCTCTAAACGACTTATCGTAATTTTATGTGAGTGGTGTCAATAGATTCGTCTTAGTCGTGGGAGTGACACTGGGTTAATAAAAAAAAATTAAGAATTGTTTTCTTTTCAGTTCTTCAATTAATTTAATAAATATGGCAGATATTGATACAGTCCGATATTTTTAATAATTCGTCACTTGTTGTATCATTCTAAACTCGTGTAGCAAATTTGACGCTTTTTCGCACTAACCAAAAATTTAGTTCCTAGTAAATCTATAGTAGTTCCTAGTGGTACTTAAATGGTGGTAAATCACTTTTGCCTTTTGACTAGCAAGTATACATTGGCGGTAATCTGCTATTAATATGAGACTCATCTGCTCGTGTGACCTATACGTTATAAAAATACAAAAATTAACGTAAAAGAAATTCCTAACTATTCTTTCTCCTATAAACAAGTAAATCAATTAAATACCTAATTAAAACTCGTTGTGTCAATATACATCACCAAGTTATTACTTGACGAAGCATAATAAATAAATAAAAATATCAGCACTATAATGATATCCTACGCTGTGAACTTAAATCTTAGCAACAGAATTATCTTCATGCGAAGTGGAACTTAAAACCATAAAACATTAAAGTTAAATAAGCATTCTAATTTCAAAATGAAAATTTTGATTAGCTACGTTCTAATAACTCGACAGTGTTTTGTTTAAATTATATCTTTACACGTTTTCTGTTAATTCTTCCTACGTTGTTGTTTTAGCGATTTTTAGCTCGGAGCGTAATATTACTCTTTGAATAGTCTTGTTTTTTATATATTGCTGTACTTCAGCGATAAATGTAATCTTGTAAAGAACATAGAATACATATAAAATGTAAGTATTCTAAGTATTTCTGCTTATATTAGAAAGTGTGTGATAATATTAACGATATAAATAGAAATATTGTAGGCGATGAAATATTTTACTGCGAGAGAGAGAACTCATAAAATCCATATTGAAATATTTTTTAACTTGGAAATGTTATTATTTATGTTGAAATATGAGTATACTAACCTACCAGTAATAACTTAAGAATAAAATTTAACTCACAATCAATACTCTCTCTTTTATTTCACTATACATACATCGATTTGCTAGTCTTCCGTATTCGGTTAATTGCCTCGCCCATCATAAATTTATTATTGTTTATGATGATTATGTTCATTGTAGTTATAGTAAGTTATAGTATGACAGATTTTTTTAAAAATAATACACTAAAATGTAGGTAAATAATTTCATTTACAGGTTGTCTCATCATGGTATCTACTACTGTCTAATCTTCTTAAGTTTAATTGCTATCAACTACTAACCTAACAGAAATCGGCTGTTTGGTCAATATTATTGATAACTATTTTCTTTATTTAGCAAGCTTTAAGAACTTTGGATAAGTAGGCAATATCCAACAGAGTCTATACAAAGATTAAATAAACATATAGATTAATATAAAGTATAGATGTATGTTGTGTATCTAAGTGCATAACTTCCGATCGGCTACATCATATTGAATAATTCTTTTTTTACGTGTTTGTTATTATTAGGAGAAGGTTTGTGTAAAAAAAAGAAAACCGGATGTGTTTTATTTTCTTTGTGCCCGGCGGGAAGGTAAGTTTTTCCGTAATTCAGAAAATTTTCACGAAAATTAATATGGCGGTATGAAGTTCGCCGGGTCAAATAATGCAAACAAATTTTATTAATGGAAAACTATCAGAGTCAAATTTTTATTATGGGATCTCTTCTGATCTCTCCGGAAGCTGACTTAATTAGTTATGGAAACTGTTTTGGTCTGATCCATCTCTGTCACCAGTTTCTCTATAAAACTGAAATCTTGTCATAGCTCTCTAAGACTTCCTAAAAAATTGGCCGTTTTAACTTTACTTGTTAACTAAAAAAAAACATTTCAGATTTCTTCAAGACAAAGTTCTGTTGAATTACCAAGCTTAAAACGTTCGCGTTTTATGATATAATAAGTACTTTCACGGGAATTAACACGATCACTTATTTAAAGGTATTACATACCTGTGATTTGCGCGACGTTTCGACCAGGTTGCACTGGCCATGGTCACCGGCTGACTCTGTAATATCTTTAAATAACTGATCGCCTTAAATCCCGGGAAAATAATTATTTTAATGAATTGTTAAGCCTTATTTAATATAGTGCTCTCCCTTTTCTCACTTCTCATTCTTCTAATTCATCTTCAGTAATGGAATTATCGAACAAGGTGGTAGAAGTATTGAATACCGCTTTGACAATGGACTTCAAAGTTTTCCTGGCGCCTTGTCGCAGCAAAGTTAGTTTGAACTGCATCAGCACGATAAGATATGTAGACATGAAAGATATGTTCTGTGAGCAAAAAATCATAATTAGTATATTGTATCTTTAAATACAAAAGTCGTTTTTAATATTTGCATGAGAGACTTGGGCCGACCTTTGATTTTAAAATCATTTTTTTTTAATTTTTTGTTTATTAATTTAATTTTTATTAATGAGCTCAACATTAGATATGGAAGATATTTTTGAAAATTGAGCAGTATAAGTTAAGAAATAGTAAGTAAGAATGGAAGAAAATATTTTTTTACTAAAATAAACTTAAGGTAAAACTGTGAAGGAACATATCAAATATCCCTAAAACACAAAGGAGAATCCTCCGGCACGGGTTAAAGTTATCATTCCTGACGGTGTGTTAAATGGCGCGCGAACTTCTATTGCGCGATGCAGAACTGGTAGTTTCTTCGTACACCACGTTACTCCGTAGTTCAGTGTATCTTCGGTAAATGGCGTTGTCATATGTTTATGTTGCCGCTGTACATGGAAGTCGCAGATATTTTTTTACCAAAATAAACTTAATGTAAATCGATACAGGACTGGTACGCCTCACATACAAAGTATTCTTGTAATGTTCCAATAACACTGTATACATGCATACCTAGTATAGATCAGTATACACAGTATCTAGACAACCGGTGTTTATTTTTGGTAAATTTAGTTCCCGGAACTCCCCGGAAGTTTTCATAAAAAAACGTTGGAGCCGTTTCCGAGATTCAGATATATTTTATATGAACAAGAATTACTCGTTTAAATTTATTATGTAAGACAGTGTTACACACTGAAAAAATACTTTCATTAGCTTTTATTTTCAGTAACAACTGTTAAATATACAAATAATATAAAAGACTACACTCCATTGCTTTAAAAGTACACAATCATTTTCAGTTTATATAGAAATTAACTTACAGATACAAATCAAACATAGAAATGACTGTCGCCTGCTTTTTCCTGTAAGCTGTTCTAATTGCTCAGCCTGTCTGTTTTGAAAATTGAACACGAGCAATAGCTTCAATAAAAAAGTGATACTAAATTAGTTCCAACACATACTAGAATATACTGAATAGCCTGATTTATTTTTCCGGAATCGTTCAAGTGTTTCTTTATAGCTGATAGCTTTGTGCCTGATAATTTTTTGTATTGCTAATAAAATAACATGGTACCATTAAAACAAGTCAACCGGGCCATTGAATGTGACAGTTTATATACGTTTATGTATTTTGTGAATTGAACAAAATGGTTTTGCCATCAACTCTTATGATCGATTCAATCTTTATAATGTCTATTTAAAAAATAGTTCCAAAGAATTTAAAATGTGTAATTATTACAAATATCTATGCATTATTTTCTTTAAAAATGTAAGAAATGGAGACCTGTAAGTAGAGTCTTTGCTTCAATATGTTTTTTTTAGTTGCGCATAACATTAAATTTTACCTCTATGTACGACCAGGGGACCAGTAAGTTTACGTGTAAACTATCTTATTATAGCCTAATGTTCATTAAATAAACAAATAATATAATAGATCAGATTTGTGGGAACCGCAAATATGTGATAAGATTTGCCTTAGCACAAGATGCGAATGGACCAAAATGGAATGTCAGGGACCAGCGTTTCTGGGACCGTTTTCAAGCAAAGCTAAGTAATACCATGGCTTTACAGAATACAAATGTTCTGGTAATATTACAGATCTTCATAGGCACAAATTCTTCTGTTTCTATGGCATAAAAATAAAGAGATTTTACATATGTGTATTTTGAGGTTATCCGACTAGTAGAAGACTCTACAGAGGACAGACAGAAGTAAAACATTCGATAGCAATAGTATCAAGCGTCAAAATTTTAAGCGCCACGCTTCAAGTGTAATCGTACATTTGATCTCTTGATCAATGTCAACAGTACGCGAGCCAGAAAAACATATAATTTTGAAGATTTTTTTTAGGCTTAATTTTAAGCTTATAAGTGCTCGCTAGGTGCAATGTGGGGGTGGTAGAGGCAGAGATATGAAGTGACTCTGGACTGGCATGCCTCAAGTTGCTTTCAAAAAGCGTAAAAATCACGATATGGATCACCGTACATATTATATTATAAATTATAGAAACATTGGAATAAATTGTTCGTGCAGGTATTAATCATTTCCATCATCAAAGTGGAAACTGGAGCAAATAAATTAATGGATAGCTACTGTGAAGAGAAAATACAGGCAAATTAACCTAATATGATGTTACTGAATATACTTTATTTTTACGATACGACTGTGTGCTACAGTTAAAACCCTTTTAATTTATTTTAGTGATGATCTCAACTTCACATACTAGGGACGCTGTCATCGAGCACTCAGCGAATAGAACGTATGGAACTGAAGGTTACGCGTGCCATATAACTATTACTTGACTATGATTTAAACTTCAATAAACTCGTGTTATGGAAATTCAGGCCGTGAGTTGTAAATGAGGTGGTTTTACTGCTCAGGTTACTGAAACATTATTACACAACATTGTTTCGTCTAAGTATGTCTTTTATTTACTTTGTTGCTAAGTGTAGTTAACACTTTAAACATTGTATTTATTACATTACTTTTTATTTAAAATACAAGTATTACAATTTCTTTTTTAAATCTGTATTATTCATTAAAATCACTCGTTTGACTAGCGTGATATATCAGGCCAAAATCTCATTTCCATGGGGAGGTCTACGTCCAACACCTGACTGCAAAAGTTATACAACGTAACGTCCAAGAAATCAAGTTGAACAAATTTTGTATTAAGCTTTTCGAAGACCACAATTAACGTTAAGAGTAATGAAATTTTTATTTACTAGGAACTCGAGTAAAGAAAATAATTAACTTCCTATGTTTTTGCCAGTAACCGAATTCTACCCTTCCTCACTTCTGCCGAAGACTTGAAGTATAGTCTTGTTAATGACCGCAAATAGTTTCGTATTCGTATTTTAGATTTGTTATTTATTAATATAGATTATATGGAACTATTACCTACTTCCTTCTAAGCGTCGACTTACGTATTTCAGAATAACTAGTGATAACGGATTAAGCGTCTTTCTAAACAGTATCATCGATTTCAATGCGTATACCTCATTATAAATTGTATATCTTCACACCTTGATTTTACTGTGGATGGTAATTTTACATTTAATTTAATGGGGCCAAAAACAAGAATATAGAAAAAATAATTTACACGCACACACGCTATAGTTTTCAGGTGAAATATATAAAAATTGGATTGAAAATCTTAGAATTATCTTTGTCTTGAGAATCTTGAGAATTATTTTTTTTTGTGACGATACTCAATATTCATTGACTTACGACAAATATTTATATAAAATATAAAAAAATAAATACCAAATGAGTTTCTTGTGCTTACAATTTAAAAAATATATCTATCCTTTTTGTATTGTAAGCACAATTATTATTGTTAATTAGTGAAATTTATCACTAAAATATTTCTATTCTAGAGTAACTTTTGATAATGCCATAGGGTGGAACCGGTCAGGATTAAAGGTAATTTAAATAGTGGAATAAGTACAAGTTTCTTTCTAAATTCTAGAATGTATTTCAATGAGCTCCATCAAGTGCTGACAATCGAGACTATAAATTACATCTCTGTTGTGTTTTAATTTATTGTTGAAAGTAACTTGCAAAAAATTTTAAGGGGTAATGTGAGACATATTGGACATTAAGAGTCTTTTAAAATTTCTTGTGGATTATGATTTGAAGAACCAAAATGGGTTTCGCTTAAGGTAAGGGTAAAGGTAACTTTGTTTACTTTTTGCAAGTTACCTTTCTTGCTTACGAAAAAATGAGTATCACTATGTTAATATAATGCCGTAATTTGCTTTTTTCCTTCTCACGGATAAGGCTACTTTAGCTTTATAAATGAAGGACATTTTAGCCCAGCTTTAATAAAGCGAAAATTTAATAAAAAACACTTTAAGAAATAAATAAAACATGAGATTGAAGTAGATGTTTTGCGTGATATACTATTCTACTACTATACTATACTATTCAGTTGAATCACTTTTTAACAATTGTTTAATTTAGTAAAAACATATGTTTAATATGCTCTCTGAAAGACTTGATCTTTAGCAAAAATTACGTTTTGTTGATTTATTGTTTGGTAAGCACTTTTGTTGATGTGGCGACTTCCATATACAGTGGAAAAACATATGACAGTGCCATCTATCGCAGAAACACTGAACTACGGAGTAACGGACTAATCGAAGAAACTACCAATTCTTTATCGCGCAATAGAAATTCCCGCACCGATTAGCAACATCCCAACATTAACCGGTGGGCAGTGGTCCGCCAGGCACGATCACCTCACCTGGTCGAAGAATCCCTTTGTATTGGAGGGACATGACAATCGTACCTCCAGAATTAAACAACTTCGACTATTATTTAATAGTAAACAAAAAAGTAAAGCTAATTAAGACGTGTTGAAAAGGACATTCCGCAGACAATGATTTTCCGTAGGTATAAACCATTTACCAATTATTATACCATATATTAATAAAAAACAAAATTAAAAAAAGGTAGACTGTGTTTCATATTGTGCTGGAAACTATAATTTTCTCTCTACAATGTTTGCAACGACAAAGTTAGTTTGCTTCACTTAGGGTAACTTATTAGAGAAATTGTTTGTTTCTGACCCGTGTCATATTATGTAATGGACTTCTGTTGTTGTGGCCTAGGTATCGTTTTATATTCAATCAAAAGCTTAATACAATTATGTGTATATAATATTACCTCGTTAGCATTACTCTCCCGTTATTGTTCGTTCTATCTATGGTGTAAAAAGAATGCTTTTTCAAATAAAAATAATAAATAAAATGAAAAAAAAGGGTTTAAGACTTTAGAAAAAAAAATGGTGGAAAATTAAACATATGTTTTTATTTCGACTATTTGAAAAATGGAAATGTCATTTGCCCAATATTAAGAAAATGTTTAATAGTAACGAATGCATGAGTAATTCGTGAGACCAAGACTAATTTAATTAAATTTAATTAAAGAATAAATAATTTAATATCAGAAATGTTTCTTGCAATATAAGGCATATAAGTTAAAGTCATTAATATATTAAGAGTGCATAAAATAAAAGGCATAAAACAAGGGAAGTAAAACAAAATTACAGCAGTAAACAACTCCCTGTTGATATTGGTGAAACCATCCAAGTTCATGATGGGCGGATTCTTAGCGATGGCTACAAGAAACATCTCCACTTCACGTTGAGTGTTCCTGTCAATTGCTCCTAAGTTCACATTGAGAAGACGTACTTGAAACTCCAAGCCGACCTAAAAGAAATACATTTTAATTTATTAATTACTATCAAAGATCTTGTCTTAGATCAATATTTATCAGGTAAGCTATATTTGAATTTGTTTCAACGCGTATGTGACGTTTTGTATTTTAGGTTTTCAATTAAGAAGATAAATTAGATAAAACTTTTAAATTTTCTAGCAATTTTTTTAATACTATATTTAGAAATCCCAAAAATACAATATAAGTTCATAAACACCTTCATCATTTTCATCACTATCAAACCGATCCTGTTCTTATTCTTTCCTTTAAAGCTAGTAAATTATTACAAATAACAAAAGGCTGAATTTCACTCCTAGACCTCTAATTAAATGTGGAAAGAGAGACAGGGTCGGCTTGATGGTGACATAGATGATGACAGCATATGTGTCGGTTATCGCGGTAAGTAGTAGCCTATGTCGTCCCTCAAGAATCAAAGGATCTCTATTTTATCAAAATTGATTCAGCAGTTTGGAGGAGAAATCGTAACAGACAGACGACAGCTACTTTTAAATTACTCAGATACGTATGTATTATTACTATTGATATTCGTAAATATCGAACGAAAGATTCAGAGATAGAAAAATCATTAAGCTTACCTTCCTGGAAGCGTGATAAGCCTCATTGCATATGATAAACAGAAGAGTCATACAGTATCCGACAATGACAAAGAGGCCCATCTCCTTATAACTAAGACCGTGTTCTAAGATTTCCGAGAGAGCCCCATATAGAGATATGGTAGTAGTGAAAAATATCACCATGCAGTAAATGCCATACATATTTGAATACGCTCGACCTGAGGAAAAGTGTCATAGTAATATTTTTCAAGTTTTATAAAATTTTGGTGACTGTAAATAGGCGTTTTTTTTAAGGACAACTCCCGTTTAAGGAATATACATTCCTGTGTCAAAGGGATCTTTAAAAACATACATGAAACGGACACAAAGTACACCCAGACTTAGAACAACAATTTATGGATCACACAAAGTGTTGTCTCTTGTAGGATTTGAACCCACAACACTTGGCGCTGTAGAAAGTGGTGTGGCGACCACTGAAACCACTAGGCCAACCGTGCAGTGTGTATGTAAGTTCTTTTTCTTGTAAGTTCCTAGAGTAAAAGAAGAATTCTTATACGATTGTAGGGACGCGCTATACTTACTATATCTGCTTATATAATGTACTTAGGTAGTACTAATTTAAACGGGACTGCGACCACACTTATTAAGGTACCAAGTAATAACATGTCGCTAACAAACCAATGTCACAGCCAATTGTTGTGTTTATGTTATATCACTGCTCCCTTACACAAGTACGCATGTTAGTCAATGACCTCTATATTGACAACCCTCATTCATTAATAAAGAAAGAATCATTTATTCATGTCTTCTTATTTGAGGGTCGAGAAATTTTGTCTCTAGAATACGTGGATGTATCAAATTGAAGGTAACATTAACTAAGATTAATTTTAAATTTACACTAAGACAATTTTAAACGTAAAAAACGTAAAGGTAAACATAAACGCAACTTAAGCTTCGGCTTCTTAGACGTAAATTTTAAGATAGTATAGTAAAATAAAATACTAATGGATATACTATACTGTAGAATATTTATCTTGACAAGATGTGACTGTCCTAAAAAGGAAAATATCTTCTAGAATAAGGTATAATAAGGAATAAGGTTATACGGAACTCTCCATCAGACCCGCATTTTTCGCATCGGTTTTTTTATATTCATTACCTTAGGGTACGCAGTTAGCGGTCACACACGATTTACAAGGTTTATACTGTCAATCTTTCTTATAAGTCATTCTAATAGCACAATTGTCTGGCACTAGATAATTAATGAGGTCATTTTACTGCTTTATGTAAATTGTATCTTTAATTAAACTCAAACGAAATTTCTAGATCAATTGAGCTTAAATTATGACATGATTTGCAAGCAGCTTCAAAATAATGTTTTTATTTATTATATACGTCAGTTTTATTGCCCGCATATTATTCCAAAACGAAGTGTGGCAGGGTATAGCTGGTAAAATATAAAAATTGGCGTAAAAGTGAATTCAGCAAGTCACGTACAGATACAAAATATAATATTCTGAACGTGACTGTAGCGAGTTTCTTTTTTATGGTAAAATTTACCCCCTTTGTGAAAATATTTACATTACATACATTTATGCCGGGTTAAAAATTTCCATTTATTTTAATTTAACATATCAATTGGCTTTTTCAATTTGACAGTTAAGTTGTGCTATATTTTATGCATGACTCTTTATAGGATTATTTATGGCAACATAATACAGAATTTACTTACATATCAGGGCTCAAATACTTAGGATTCTTGATAAGAAGTTAAAGAGTAATAATAAAGTGTAAACACTACATAACAACATAATTAACAAATTAGAAATAACTCATTAGGAGAGTTATACTAGATGCCTAGTCACCGGGGTTTACACAGAACAAAAAAAGCATATTATGTTATGAGCTTCATTATATTAAATAGGACAGGGTCTGTGGTTAGTGATTCTAACAGTAAAGCCTGAGATTATGGGTTCAATTCTCACCCAAGAAAATAACGTGTCTGAGTGTGATAAGTTAATCAATATTCTGATTTATGTTGAAAAAATAAAATGTACAGCCTATGTTTAGTTTGGGGTCAGAATACAATGCGTGGGATGTGTTATTTATAATTTCAACTGTTTTAAATTTAAAAAAGCAAGACTAATATAAAAGTATAAACAAACTATTAACGTACCCAACTGTTGCATCATATGAGAGAGATCAACCCACAGATGACGGTACTGTGCCACTTTTAGTGCCGGGTGTTCGGCTTCCAAAGCCTTGTGAAGATTCATTGCTAGTCCTCGAGATGCTGTACCGAATGCATTGCAGTTTATGTACCTTAACCCGAATTATGAAAGAAAAATATATATTACAAAAATTAATTAATTGTTGAAATATGAGCTACTTATATAGGCACTTGAAGAATATTGTCTGTCCTTTAAAAGGGATGAATATCTCTGAATTTGTTTTTACCTTTCTCTTCAGGGCTGGTCTAAAAAATTTGAATGTATATCAAACTTTCAGCAGAATCTTTTTAATTTATTGACAGAATAAACTGTTCCATTTTACTTATATTCATATTCGGGTTCTAAAATGAACCATTGATAAATAATAACCCATATTTTCGATGTTTTAACTAAAACAATCAATGTTATACAAGCTACTTGGATGACAGTAGTAACAAATGTCGATATTATCTTCTAAGACTTACCAAAGCGAACAGAATCCATCTAACATAGCAATGATATGGTAATACGCAAATGTATACCACAGTTCGAAATCTTCTTGAAGGTAATGCTGAGATAGTATTACTGCAAAGCTGAGAGTCCATGAAAATATGCATAAACCCCACGTGAGTAAATACAAATTAGGAAACACGATTGGTGTTCCGGTGATCTTTAGGTATTTTAGCTGAAAAAAAGGAAATTGAAATATGGAAAATGAGCAATTTTTTAAGACAAAATGGGCAATAAATATTATTCCGTGAATAACTTTATGTTCTTATGTACATTGATGGATATAATGCGCCGGGCATTTTATATCAACCAGCCTTTAGAGTTGTAGAAATATTATAAGATCAGTGCATTGTATTTATTGTGATCCAAACAATTGAACACTTTGTGAATCATAAAAAGTGTAACCAATGTGCGGGTGTAACCACTCACTTGCGGCTTCATATTCTATTGAAAGTAGTCACAACCCATATTTTTAAAACAGCACTTTATTTATACAACGTTTAATTTTAACGTATATATAAAATATCTACATAATGTACCAACCTGATAATGTGTCCACATGTTTTTGAAAATTGCCACTTGTGGTCCGTGCCGCCAAGATGCAATCGGAAGCAGAAAATGCGGAATTAGAATGCTCAAAAATATAATGTTGTAGATAACCTCATCAAATCGCTTGTTAGAGCTATTTTGGAAATTCGTTAAACGCTCTTTTCCTACTGCAAGACAAAATCAACAAGAGAAAATAATTATACATCATCATGCTATATTGTTGTTCATAAGTGACCGGTAATAACATCCGTTTATAAAATACAGCTTTTAGATTTAACATTTTATACATAATTTTTATAACTTATGGCTGCTAAAATGAACAATACGAAAAAAATATTGTTTTCAATGCCAAGCCTATGTTTTTATGGAATAGGGAACCATCGAGCAGAAGTATCGCCTGATGGTAAGCGATTACTGCCGCTCATGGACGTTCACGGTGTTCCAGAGGTGTCACAAGTGCGTTGCCGGTCTTTGGGGGATGGAGAGGGGGATGGCATAGGGTTGGGGTATGGTCCTCCGATATCCTCATTCACTCGGTGAAACACAGCGCAAGCACTGTTCCACACCTGTTTTCTGTGAGCCCGTGGTATCAATTCGGTCAAGCCAGCCTATTCATGGCAAAGCGTGGCTCTTCCACGGCTGTACCAACAGAGGACTGCGATAGGCTGATAATTTAAAAAAAATAGAAAAGTTAAAGTGGTAAGACAAGAAACCACACATTATCCCCATATTTCTGTATGGTATCGAAACTTAGTCGCTAAAGGTAGCCGACCGCAAATACATTGATACCTTCGAGATGTGGTGCTGGAGAAAGCTGCTAGGAATACCCTGGACAGCCCATCGTAAACGCATCCATCCTAAAGGAACTTAACATTCGTGAGCGCCTACGACCCTGTGCCTCCGCAGAACCGTTGAATATTTTAGTCACACTGCGAGGAGAGAAAGCGACAACCTTGAGAGACTGACAGAGAAACCGGATAAGATAGAAGGAAAAAGACCCACGGGCGGTAGCCCGTTGTACTGGGAAGACCAAATTTGCACTACTCTCGGCACTACGATCAATGGTACCCTACATACTACTCAAGATAGAAACAGGAAGATCACTCGCACAATGGCTCCAAATAGTGGTCACAACCCTCAGAATTGAGGATAACGATATAAGGAAGGCTAGATATAGACTTCTATTTAGGAGAAAAATTTACAACGACATTGTATTATCGACACTGTATTTCATAACTTACTAGTTTTTCATAAAATGTAATCTACGTCGTTCCTCAACACACAAAGTATTCAAAATAGCTGTCAAATTCCATTGAAATCTTTTTCTTGAAAAAAGCGTACCAGTCAGACATCAGAGTTACTTTCGAATTAATAATAATAATAATATGGATTTATTTTGTACCTTTTACTACAATAATTGATTCCAAACCCCATACAATATATGCCCATAGAGTAGCTTTTGATATCCAATTAAAAGTTGTCCGTGTTGTTGTTTGAGCATCTACAAAAACAAATAACCATTAAAGAAACTTTCAGAAGGAGAAACAATAATAACGTCTTTTCAGTTTATGTAGGGGAGATTACAGTTGTGATATATGTTCAGTATTTTCATGTAATTATTATTTTACTGTAAGAATTACAGCTTTATCTATATAAATAAAAATTTATGTACGCGCATAAGTTTCGATCGACTGCACCAAATTGGATAATTCTTTTTTGATTTGTTTGTTATTTTAAGGACAAGGTCTGTATAGAAAATAAAAAAAAATCCGGAGGTGTTATATTTTCTTAATCTGTTTAGTCGTATACACTGCGGCCCTACGGAAAGTTAACACGGGCTTACTAAAAAACAAGGTTTTGGGTAATTGATAACTTTTTCAATGCAATGAATATGGCGGTAGAAGGTTTGCCGGGTCAGATAGTTCATGATAAATAAAGAATTATTTTATATTTTCATTTCTAATACGATTTTATTAGCTACATCTGTATGTTTATTTGTCTGTAACCAACTTTTGTAAGCATATATTCGTGGTTTATATAAGCTATTCGCGTTTGTCCGTTGCTTCTTCCGCTAGTATATAGGGTTATTGCAGTAAAAAGTTGCCTATGTCCTTCCCCAAGAATTCTAAATGCCAGATTTCATTGAAATCAGTATAACGGTTTATCTGTTACAGTATGACCGACAGAAGGACAGAGTTTCTTTCGAATGTATGATGTTAAGTATGGAAATAAATGACTTCCATTTATAAAAAAGAAATTAAGTCTAAAATTTAACGACTGTTAAGTTAAAAATTCATGATGTTAGTTCATGTGAAAAATATTACGGCTTATATAACTTTGTTGTTACTGAGTTGTTAGGTGTTGTTTCATATGATGTGTGTACCCGCAATGGTCACGCATATGAGGTAATATTTCTGTGTAATATTTTTAACGGAGTGTCGTATATGTGCGGCTGGTATACCATATAAATAAATAAAACTTTGTGAGTTCAGGAGTTATACAGGGCTACTTGGGAAAGTTCTTACAAAAACAACGAATTAATTATTAAACATAATTCATATTTATAAATTTCCCGTCTTCTTAATTCACGTGCCATTATGAATGAACTACGGAACTCTATTCTATACGTTGCACGACATGTTTTTTTAAAATTAATTTGCAGTACCATAAATAAACCATAAACCACTATTACATTATACTAGCTCATGCCCGCAGCTCCGCCCGTTTATGTTGGTTATCGCGGCAAATAGTAGCCTAAGTGTTATTCTGATGTATCTGTTATATTACTGTAAAGTTTCATCTAAATCAGTTCCGTAGTTTTTGCGTGATAGAGTAACAAACATCCTCACATACTTTCACATTTATAATATTAGTATAGATTACACATTGTCACCACACTTATTATCTGCAGATTTGAACTAGTCAACGAAATGCACTAGTTATAGTTTATTTTCATAACAAATGGGTTTTATTCTGAAAAAAATATAAATAAATAAATACCAGGGAGTAACGAATGTATCACAACTGCCTACGAATTTCTTCCACCCATTAAAAACTACTCGCTCATAGCCCAGTTGCACTCGGTGATTAGAAACAATCATCGAGGGTAAGCAACGATGGTGCGGTCAGTACCTGGATGGGTGACCGCTGGTGGCATGTTACCATGAGCGTCTCCGTGATTCGGAGGTCACGTTAAGCAGTCGGTCCCGGTTGTTATCATACGATAACAGTCGTGAAGCTTAGTTGGGGGCCTTCGGGCGGCTTAAAAACATCCAACGGCAAGATTTACGTAGTCACAACGTATTCTTGCGAGTCCCCAACCCGCACTTGGCCAGCGTGGGGACGTATGGCCTTACCCCTCTCCTGAGAGGAGACCCGAGCCCAGCAGAGGGACATTATGGGTTGTTGTTTTTTTTTTTTTATTAAAAACTTCAAGCATTACTTCTAAACAACTACATACAAGCAGCAATCCGTTCATTTTATGTTGAAAGTTTAAAATTCGAACTTTCCAGCTTATCCGGAAAATGCGAGCGTGCACTGCTACTACTATGAAAACATTACTTAAAAGTTATCAAATTTTGAAAAATATCAAAAGTTATCCTCGAAGATCTTTGAAACTTTATTTGTATTAAAGTTGTGACGGAGTTTCGACACCGCATTTTATATCTGATAAAAGATGAAGACAAATGATCACATTTTGAAGACAAATCAAAATGTAAGTGAACTTTTTCAAACAACACTGTGCTCAGCAAATGATATTTAAAAAGAGAAAAATTATTGCCAATTAAATTGAACTCCTTAATTAGGTCAGACAAAGCTGAATTCATAGTGGTCAATAGAATACATTACCTTTCGGCACCCTCATGATAGGCATAACTCCCATGATTTGAAACAGTACAAGCAAACTCTTGGTAGTTATATAGAAGCTGTCATGGGCATCGAGAAGAGCTCCATCTTTATCAGTAATCTTTGGGCCATAAAGTTCCTTGGCATCGAAATCTAGTAACAATGTATAGTATATAATCATTATTATAGTCTAATTAATGTCTAATGGAATACCTATTTACTTTTCAATGTGCTTTTATTACCTTCACTTGTATGTTTGATTATTTGTCTATAACCAATTTTTGTAACCGTGTTTTTTTTAGTTTATTTATTTTTGTAAATACATTAGTATTAAACAGAAAACATCCAAATAATGTGTAAAATTTGCAGATAATACCAATTTTTATTTTGACCCGGCAATAGAACCTCAGCACATCTGTCCCATTGCTATCATCGCTGCCACTGCAGCGAGGATGTCACAATGTACATGATATTTCTTATTAATGGGATAGGACTTTTTAAAGATTAAATTACAGGTATTTCTTAAGTCAAGTGTAACAATGAGGCAAAGAGGAAATATTTACATAGAGATAATTCAGTAGTTTAGTTAGTAGGTTACCAAAATGACAGTGATTTATCAAAGCTCGAGATTATTGTTATAAAACCCAGATTATTGCACAGCGATATTTGAAACTTTTTTGCCAGAAAATGTGTAACGATTATAGCTCCGGTGAACAATATTTGGCATACACATTTTGACCTTTTCTAAAATTCGAGCTCAAGTCCAGCTTTATATTTGTGTCAAAGCAATTTTATCTAATATGACAACTCCTGCACTAGGAATATTGTTTTCTCGGGGGAATACAAACGTACTCGAAACGGGCACAAAGAACACACAGATCCAGAACAACAATTCGTGCATCACACAAAGTGTTGCCCCTTTTGAGGTTTGAATCACTCAACGTGCATTCGCGCAATCATTTATGTATCAATTATGTATAGGTTATTTAGAAAATAAAGTAGATTACGATAAATGCCGATGTAACTTATAGGATATTAGCAAGCGAGAAGGCAGGTCCCCGATTACCCCGATGGTACCTGATTACCGCCACCCAAAAATACTAGAAGGAGCATTGCAGCCTCTAAGTGTCCTAAATTTCCCATCAAGAGACCTTGCACGGAAATTTAGTGACTTGATTTCCATAACTAGGCTCACTTAGTAAAATAAACGACAGAAGTGAGTAATGCTAGTTTTCTGTAAGCTTTGATTTCACTTAGGCAGATCCGATCTACGCTTACCGAAGCATGCATCTCTCACGGTTGATAATTGAATTAAGTCGTTATTTTAAGGCCTGGAATTGTAATTTACTACAAAATTCAGAAATAATACCTCTTATTCCAGCATTCTTATCATCGCTCTTATCGTGCATATCCCTTTTCTTCATCCGTTCAATGTCACTGGTATTATAGACTCGAAACCCTTGGAATTCTTTGTTCATCTTGATAATATTGTTTCCTAACACAGAAATGTTCGTTTCCGTTTACTTCGTCGGCATAGAATGAACCTGAAAGCTCCAGGCAACAGAATAGGTAATAATCAATCATAACCCACCCGTCTTAGTTTACTTGGTTATGCGTGTTAGTCAGTGATGTGGGGTAGAGGTGGCTTGAGTCTATATTTTTTAGGAACTTTTGTATTTATAAAACGTATTTTAATGCCGTAATGCTAGTGGCATGAAGTTTTCTTAACATTTTCTAATTTAACACATCAATATTGGTAGCTACTGCCACTCGTAATTTATTAAAGCTTTAGAAAAATTAATAAAGTGTAATAAAAACCATTTAAGTATTTAATATTGAAAGGAAAGAATGATATGAAAACTTAAATAGACATAGATAGTTTTAATATTTTTTGTTTTACATTTTATGCAGAATTATACCGTAACGGCGCTATATTTATGTACTTTTAAACATGTACTAACCCGTATATTTAACAGTTAGTTATACCATAAATTGAAGCCACGAAGAAAAAAAAGACAGAAAATTTTTAAAACACTCATGGATAATATCAACAACTTCAGCGACAGCAACAGCAGATCAGTGAGCAACTGAACTAATGAAATGATGATTATTTACATATTGTATGACGGTTTCAGAAAATATTTTCAGTAAAAAATGTAATAAAAAATAGTCTCCACGCAATTCTTTAACCTCAGACACCTCTTGAGAAGCCGTATAGCGATGACGCCGCAGCGTCGCTCTACGCCCATTAATTCATATTTCACACTAATGGCGACTTTCGAAAACACTTAACGACCCCCTAAGTGAGATGTAAGCAAGACCTTGCGGCCGAACGTTAAATATTAAATATCAAATTAGCCACAGTAAATGTTCCATGTGTCATATTGCCGTTTGACGTTTTAAGTTATAACTTAAAAGTAAGGGTTTTAAGTAGTTTTATAGAAGTCAATTATTTTTATTTTATTTTATACTTTTTTTACTAACTTGCTATACTTAATTTTGGTATAGGGCTCAAGAAGATAAACGAGTTACCTGAAGTAATAACCACTAAGCTACGAATCGCCCGTAGAGTCATCCCTCTAAATTCAGAGAAAATCAGATTTGGGCGCCAGTAATAATGTCTCCACATATAGGTACGCATTCAAATAAAAAATGAATAAATACATATTTCGGCAATAGTTAAAGCAACTTTGAAATTTACAATAGGAAAGATGCTACTACGTCATTTTGTCACGAAGCAAAATTTTTGATGATCCTTGACATTTACACCGTTGTTTGATAGGAAAAAACTGAGTTTTGGTGAATTTTAGTTTGGAGAGTTTTCGAACAACAGAGTTAGCACCATCGCGACTGTTTTGTCGATTAATAGTTTTCGAGTCACATAAAGTATTATTTGAAAAAGGTTTTAGAAGTAGAATAATAACAAGGAACTAGTATGTAAAGTATAATGACAAGGTTTGCAGTTTTCATTCGACGAACGAATGTTTACTTATAAATCGACGATTGTCTATACTAATATTAAAAAGAGATAATAAAGATTCTGAGGCTTTAGGGGGTAATATTTGGATCTGACTAACTGATATTGACGATTATTTTACCAATCAATCAAAAATAATCTTTGGTTAAATATTAACCCGCCAACCTTCCCCCGAAAAAATGATGACCACGACATACGACATTCACGCGGGAAGCTCCCGTTAAAAAGCTAGACTTCACAACAATTGTCTAAGTCCTTTGAATATTAATTTGACTGATGAATAAACAGCATGTAAGTACCGACTAGCTCACTGGTTGGAGTAAATAAAATTTCTAGAGAATATTTACGAAATGACAGCCATTATACTGAGCTTAACAAAGGATTCTGTGTCATTAAGATACACTGACGTTCCAGTAAATATTAATGAAGAGATGCAGATTACATGGCTGGTTCATTTGGCGCTTTTGTTTAAGGATTTAGTAGAAAAGTATTTTATTTAATTTAAAATTTAAACACAGTTCTATCTCGCCTGGCGAAATAATAAATTTACAAGTTGGTGTCTCTGTTAGTCTGAAATTCCTCGAAATCCTTACCATTAATATGAATCTGAAAGTAACTCTGTCTGTCTGTTATTAAAATGAAATTGGGCATGGACATACTTTGATTCTTAATGAAGGACATAGTCTACTTTTTAACAAGATAAACGACATACACGCGAGTAGAGTCGCTGGGAATAGAAGTGTCGAATCACCATAATCTTAATCTAGACGGAAGATATAGTATTCCCACCATATGTATAAAAAGTACCCTACATTCTTTTAACTAACATGGTGCAATAATAAAATTATATGATGTTACTTTTAGCAGTAAATACATAAATAAATAACTAAATATTTCGAACCATTTATACACAACGCCTTCTAGCCTTTGATTCGGAGGTCATGTTAAACAGTCGGTCCTGGTTGTTATCATAGGATAACAGTCGTGAAGCTTAGTTAGAGGCCTTTGGGCGGCTTAAGAACATCCAATGGCAAGATACGCAGTCACAACGTCGTCTTGCCTATCTCCAACCCGTACTCGGCCAGCGTGGGGACGTACGGCCTTAACCATTACTTGAGAGGAGACCCGAGCCTAGCAGTAGGACATAATGGGTTGTTGATGATTTATTGGCACGTCGTCTTGTTTGATCCCTATTCTATTAAAAATATTAGTAAGTTAGATAGGTTGGTGCTCAGTTAGTATAAAATTAAAACTCACCAAAAATTCTCCGAATTTTCCAGAAATATTTCCACAAATTTGTTTTAGGTCCAAACGATCATAACACTTAGGATTTATTGGAAACTATAAAAGTACTTAATCCCAGGTGTTTTTTCGACTGTTAAATATGTGCAGAATACCCTTTCCAAGACATTTTTGACCCTCCACTTTAAACACTTGTTTTATTATTCAACTAACATTCAATTACTTTATTAAATAGTAAGATTATTTTAACCGTACTTAGACCCAATTGATTTCATCATGACGTCAAGGAATGAAAGTAGTCGTCATGACCCCATTTAAACGCCGCTGTTCGTTATATTTCAACAACTGACAGTAGATATGTTTACTTCGGTGAGTTGAAAAATAATATTGCATAGTACAACACACAGACTTCACATTATAAAACGTTTATATGGCGTGATATGCATACTATACTAATGAGAGCTGTAATGTTGTTCATTAATATCGGTCTTCATTAGAAGATATTTCAAAGATGCCTCATCAGCCTAACGCAGTTTTCTATTAAAATTAGGCTTCCCAATTGCACGCAATTTGGTTTAATCCTTGGCTTTTCGCATCCATCTACTGTCAGCCGTCTTACGCAAATCATTACCCCACCTGACCTATAGACGTCCTACACTACGTTTGTCAAGACGTGCTCTCCCCTCAAGAACCCGTGAAGACTATATATATATATATATACGTTAGAATTTTATATTGCAGAAAATGATAAGCATATTTAAAAAAATAAGAAATATTTTCTGAGAACTTGGTCTTCGGTTTGTTGTTTTCTATTTTCCAGCTGTAACATGCCAGCCGATATGTGTCTTCGTTTCATGACTTTCTACGGCTCTATAATCTCCTGTGGCTGCTCTTACGTTTGTCGCTGTGTCGCTGTGACCGAGTCCAATAAATCCTCTTTATTAGACTCGGTCAGAATCTAAGAGGAGAATCCTTTTTTTTTTTTTTTT